>JAAAKG020140674.1:0-34285 GCA_010014905.2 Druon quercuslanigerum
TGGTTTAAAACGGAATATTTTAGAGTAAAATTATATTTGAAATTTAACAAATGCCCTTAATTATAAACATATTATTTTGAAGTTAGTTTAAAATTAAAAATCGTTGATAATGTTTCAATAATTTCAATTTAAACAGTTTAATTTTTAACGTTAAAATCTGGACATTCTAAAATTGTGAACTGATTCCGAATAGGCTTTGTACAATCTATTATTATTTACTGTTTAAAGCTTTAAAATTCTTATTTTGAAATAAACGCTTAAAAATTGAAAATCTAAAATGGAAAATGTTTTAAGTGAAAGATTTTCGAATTACATATTCTAAACTGATTGGTATCATAATTGAAAAAGATCAAAATTAAACTAATTATGTAAAAAAATGGTTAAAATCAAAGATGGAAGTTTTTTTTTTAATTTCTAAAATTCCCGGTCCACATTTAGCCAATGGCTACATTACTTTCAGGGGAGGGAATGAGGACAAAAAGCCGAAAATTAGTCAAATTCAAGAAATTTTCTTACCTTTAGATATCTTCTGAAGACTCGCACAGCTGTTTCCGGAATATTGTGCATTTTTACAAAGTTTAGGTAGAGAGGCCAAATTCTATGATGCTGAGTGATGGGTAAAGCACGGAGGGCTTTATCAAAGACATGTCGAGTTTGCGTGATATAGCCTTGTTCTGTCATGAAAATACAATAATTAATCCATATCCGAGGCATTTTGTGCATCCATACGAGCGCTCTTTCGAAAACATTGCTGACATCTTCATAGAGCGGATGCTCAACATTTCCTTTCACCTGATCTTTCAGTTTTTTCACTCGTAAGCGTAAGTAATTATTCCATAGCTTGTAACTAAAAAAACGCATAGTTAAATTAATTATTTTGTTTAATTTCAGAGTGTTAATAACATAACCGAATTTACGCAAATATAATTGAGAATTCAGTTGCAGTTGAAGTATTAAGAAAAATGCTTTTAATTTATGTACATGATAAAAAAATTATATAAACCGTCGACACTCTTATGGTTTCTCATATTTTTCTGAATGAATTCTGTGATGAGAATACTTTTTAGGGAGATGAGTGGAAAAATTTTTCGATATTGAAAGTGTATATAACTTAGTTCTTATTCTAATCACCATCTACATTTTGCACTGATCCCGGATTTTTTGTGTATCCTAAATTAACGATTTTAAAAATTGCTCAACAACTACTAATGTGAGGTTTGAAAATTTTGGTTTTTCTTGATGAAAAAAAATAAATAATTAAAATTTTACTGATTAAAGTGCTTAATTAATGATTTTTTGTGTAAATTAAGTGACTTCCCAAAACAAAAAATGTAGAAATGTTCATTTCTTTGACACCTTCGAAGTTTGAGAATGCTGAGCTTTTTAAATAATTTATTTGCGCTATGTTACACTATAAAAATAAATTTATCGCTTAGTGGATATAGAGTTCTTAAATGTCAAAGAATTTATGTTGAGCAAATGCTCTCGAGAATATGCTCAGCATTTAAGCTCGAACAGAGGATTTATAAAGCATTTAAGCGAATTTAAAGCATTTATTGTTTAAGCAAATTATGTATCATAATTACTACATATACTTTCAAAAAAACAATCTAGAGTGAAATAAACATACTTTTTTAAATTACAAAGTTGCTACAGATTAGGTTAAAAATGGCATATAATCGATTAAAAATTAATCTCTTTTGGTAGAGGATTCAAACTATTTTGTTGAAAAACTATATTTTTTGGTTTAATTCAACAATTTTTGGTCGAGAATGAGTCTTTTTTGGTTGAAAATTAAAATACCTAGCTGGAAGTGAAACTACTTTTTTAAAAATTCACTTATTTGGCTGATGAGTCATAATTTTAATAGACAAACCTTTTTTTTGTTAATAATTTTATTATTTTTTTGAAAAATTAGTTTTCTTGTTGAAAAGTAATTGTTTTAACTGAATATTTAACTCGTACATGTTTGGTTCAAAATTTAATTTCTTAAGATAAAAATTTAAATATTTGGTTTGAAATTCCTGTATTTTATTGAAAATTCGAATTTGTGGGAGAATGTTGAAGCTTCTTCATGACTAATTCATCTTTTTGGTGAAAAATTCAAATATTTGGTTAAAAAAATCATGTACTTTGTTAAAAATGTGTATTTTTTGGTAGAAAATGCATCTTATTGGTTGAAAATAAGGTTTTTCTTATTGAGAATTAATTTTTTTTAAACTGAAAATGTAACTGTTCCATTTTTTTGTCGAAAATTGATTTTTTTATAAAAATGTATGTTTCTTGCTTAAAAATTATACTATTTCGTTGAAAAAGTACATTGATTTTACTGGAAATTAAGTTTTTCACTGAAAATTTAAATAATCTATTTTTAGTTAAAAATTGATGTTTTAGATAAAAATTTATTTGTTTTTTAAAAATCTATCTTTTTTAGTAGAAGAGTACTTTCATGAAAATTGAACTATTTTGTTTCAAATTTGTTTGTTTTTATGTTGGAAATTTATTTTACTAAATGAAAATTTAAGGATTTTATTTTTGGTAGAGAATTGATCATTTCAGTTGAAAATTCACATTAAATATTCCATTTTTTGTAGAAAATTGACTTCTTTTGATAGAAAAGTAATCTTTTTCGTTTAAAAATATTCTGTTTTGTAGAAAAATTAACTATTATATTTTTTGTAAATAATTCAATTTTGTGGTTGAAAAAAAAATTTCGTTAAAAACCCGTTTTTTTTAAATAGAAAATTCATCTGTTGGTTCGAAAATTCCACTATTTGGTCAAAAATTCGTATTTTTGGTAGAAAATTTATATTTTTAGTTGAAAATTTGTATATTTAGTTGAAAATTTATATATTTTATTGAAAATGTATCTTTTTTGGCAAAAAATTCATCTTTTGGATTCAAAATTAATTTAATTTATTGAGATTTTTTTAATTATTTGTTTTAACTGCAAATTTAATTCTTCTGTTTTTGTTTAGAAAATAATTTTTTTTTATAAAAAAAACTGTTATGTTGAAAATTCTTTTTTTTGTTGAATATTTATTATTCTAACATTTTAACTATTCTACTTTTGGTTGAAAATGAGTTTTTTTTATGAATTCTACTTTTGACGATTAAAAGTTAATATGCATTTTTAGTTGAAATGTCAACTATTACATTTTACGTTGAGAATTAATTCTTTTAAACTAAAAATGTCACTGTTCCATTTTTTGTCGAAAATTGATTTTTTTTTATAGAAATCTATTTTTCTTGCTTGAAAATTATACTATTTCGTTGAAAATGTACATTGATTTTACTGGAAATTAAGTTTTTTTCTGAAAATTTAATTATTCTATTTTTAGTGAAAAATTGATGTTTTAGGTTTTTTTATTTTTTGAATTCATTTATTTTTAAAAATCCGTTTTTTTAGTCGAAGAGTACTCTCATTAGTTAAGATTTCATCATTTTGGTTGAAAATTGAACTTTTTTGTTAAAAAATTGTTTCTTTTTATGTTGGAAATTTATTTTACTAAATAAAAATTTAAGGATTTTATTTTTTGTATAGAACCGATCTTTTTTAGTTTAAACAGGAAAATTATACAGAAAATTGAATTATTCTATTTATTGTTTAAAATCCTTCTTTTTGGTAGAAAAGTACTCTCATCGGTTGAAACTTCATATTTTTGGTTAAAAATTAATTTCTTTGGCTGAAAATTTAACTATTTCCTTGCAAATTCGTTTCTTTTTTGGATCGATAATTTCAGTATTTTATTTTTGGTAAAAAATTGATCTTTTTAGTTGAAAATTCTTATGTTTCGTTAAAAATTAAATTTTTTGAGTTGAAGATTTATCATTTTAGTTGAAAATTCACTTTAACTAATCCATTTTTTGTTGAAAATTGACCTTTTTTGATAGAAATGTAATCTTTTTGTTCAAAAATGTTCTGGTTTGTAGAAAAATTACCTATTATATTTTTTGTAAATAATTCAATTTTGTGGTTGAAAAAAAATATTTCGCTAAAAACCTTTTTTTATTTTAATAGAAAATTCATCTGTTGGGTTGAAAATTTATATTTTTACTTGAAAATTGATTAATTTCGATGAAAACTCATTTTCTTTTTGTTTGAAATTTACTTTCCTATTTTCAAATTGAACTATTCTAGTTTTAGTTTGTAAATTTATCTTTTTTAGTTAAAAATTTATATATTTGATTGAAAATGTATCTTTTTTGGTAAAAACTTCATCTTTTGGGTTGAAAATTAAATTAATTTATTGAGATTTTTTTTAATTTACTGCTTTAACTGCAAATTTAATTCTTCTGTTTTTGTTAAACAAAATATTTTGTTGAAAATTCTTTTTTTTGTTGATTCTAACATTTTAACTATCCTACTCTTGCTTGAGAATTGATCTTTTTAGAAGAAATTTCATATACTTTGTTGAAAATGAGTTTTTTTTTGATAAATTCTACATTTACTGATTAAAAATTAATATATATTTTTAGTTGAAATGTCAATGAATACATTTTACGCTGAGAATTCCTATTTTTTGGTTGAAAATGTAACTACTTGGGTAAAAGTTGAACTCTACTTTGGTAGAAAACTTTTATGTTGAAAATTTATATTTTCGGATGAATTCAAATGTTCTTGATTTAAAATTAAAATGTGAGGAGTATTCTTGTTTGGTTAAAAATTCAACTATTCAGTTAAAAAATAATATTTTAGTTAAAATTTTGATTTGACATCTGAAATGCCTAAAAATCTTTTTCAATTTTTTATGAATCTTCAAGAAATCATATTTATATAACATTAAAAACAAATAAACTTAAATCAATGAATAGTTATTAGAATTTTTGATTTTATATTAAAAATTCTTACCTTCCTGGCAATTCTTTAAGGGCTCGTTCGTATACGATATTCAAATTAGGACTTTTGGTAGACTTCAGATGATCAATATATCTTTGCCAGTGTTTTACTGAAAAAGGATTTCGGAATATTTCTTCTTCGTAAGGCAAGTCCTCTTCGTTTTTCAACTGAAAAAATTAAAATACAAAAAAATTAAAATAATTATTCATTTCAAATTAGAAGCGTATGAATTTTGTTTTTAAATTTAAAACATGCCAAATAAGCCATTCAAATTAGGCAACACTTTAAAAAAGAAAAATATTTCGAATGGAAAGAAAAGAATTGAACCTGCATCATTTCTAAATAAAAGCGTTTAATTTAAAATTGAATAATTTGAAATTTTACGTTTTTGAAATTGACAAATCACAAAACAGAAGCTTTCAAAATTCGACAATTTTATTTTCAATTAAATAATTTCGTAATTGAATTATTACAGATTAAATAATCGAAATTATGACAATAACAAAACGTTAAAAATGGAATATTTCCTAATAAAAATTTAAAAAATGATATTACTCAATATTTAAGAATTAAAATGGTATTGTTTCTCATTAAAAGCGTTTAAAATTGAATGGCTTAAAACTATCGAGTTTAAATCATTTTCAAATCGAAGTGAATGAAATTTGACACTTTCCAATTGAAAACGGAATTGAATTTTTCGAAGTCACATGTTTTGCAATTCTATTTTTATATTGTTATTACATAAAAAAGTTATAATTTAAGATTAAATCCGCTTTAGAAAATAGTTTAATTTCAAACTTTTTTCATTTTAAACAACACAATTTTTAGCTTTTTAGTTACAAATGTAATTTTTAACACTTTATTGAGAATTATTATTCATTTTTGTAATTTTCCAACGAAATATTTTTCAATTTTAAATGATTCATTTCAAATAATCAACCAAAAATCAGAAAATTTTAAAATATGGTGTTAAAAATAAAATAAATAAAACAAGATTACTACACATGATTCCAGTGTTTGAAATTGCAGAATTTCAATCCATTCAATTCGAAATAATTTTTCTAAAGCTAAGTTTGAAATTTTTAATACTATGGAATATTTTTTAATAATAAAGTATTCAATTTCCAATGCGTCGTTCCTAAATAGTCCAATCTATAGGGTTCGCATTTCAGAAATGACTGTCTTAATTTTTTATTGTTTGGAATAGGAAATTGAAGCTAGTTAGTTAGAAGTTAGTTAGAAGTTAGTTTGAATGCCTCGAAAATTAAATTTTTTGATCACTGTGCATTCAAATAAACTATATTTTTTAACTGAAATTATAGGAAGATAATAAATAAAGCATTAATAAATATCATATTATGTAGTATCAAGTAACATTACAAGCGACTGGATAAATTTTTTTGTGCAAAAAATAATGTGAATTAAGAAAAAAGACAATTTTACCGTTCAAAATTGGAAAATCAAAAATATCGCAAAACTTTAAAATATAGTTTTCTAAGAAATTTGTAAATGATATGTCCTCTAATTGGGAACTTTTAAAATTACAGGCCTCCGACTAATTTAAGACATAGAAAATCGTGTAAAGAATGTCACGAATTTAAAAAAAAAAACAATGTCAAGATAGTGTCATAAAATTATTCAAATCATAAAAATTAACTTTTCTGTTTATTAAAAATGTTGTTCTTTAGCCTACAAAATTATCCAAATTCTTATTTCTTTATCGCAGGCTTCACAGTATTTCCCTTTTTTCATTTTTCAAATTAAACTTTAGCTGAATTAATAGAACCCAATAAAAACGATTTAACTATTTTTGGTTGAAAGTTCATTCTTTTCGATTGAAAAGTCTATTCTTCAATTTGCTGTTAAATTTTTTATTTGTAATTTTATTCAAAAATTCGTGTCTTTTTCTTGATTTGTTTGAAATGTAATTAATTAAAATGTCATTGTAATATAATAAAATTTATAATAAAATTTAAAAAATTGAATTATTTTGTTAAAAATTCAACTGATTGGTCATAAATAAAGTCTATTGTACTTAATTCATATTCTCGGGTTGAAAATTTAATTGTTTTATAGAAAATTTGCATGGTTTACTTAAGAATTTAACAATTTGGTAAAAAATTCTGCTGTTTGGTGTAAAATTAAACTGTTTTGAAGAATTTTTTTTTAAATAATTCTCAATGAAAATGTATTCAATCTTTTTTTTTAAAGAATCTTTTCTGGTTTAAAAATTAAATTATATAGTTCCAAAATGATAGAAAAAAATTATAAAATAATAATTAATATAATAAAATATGGACTAACATCACAGTCATTGTTCAAACTATTTATTAGAATTTTTTTATTTCTTTGAAACTTCAACTATTTGGTAAAAAACTGTTGTATATTTTGTAGAAAATTCAACCATTTGGTTAAAAATTTAAGTGTTTCGTAAAAGATTTACGTATTTTGTTGTGAATTTATGTTTGGTTAGAAAATTAACCTTCTTGGTTCTTTGACTGAAGATTCAACTATTTTGTTGACAATTTATCTTTTTCGTATAAAAATTCATCTTCTGTAAAAATGCAACTGTCATATTTAAAAATCAATCAGTTTCGATTGAACATTATCTTTTTTAATTAATATTTTTGTGCAGAATCGAACAATTTGGCAGAAAGTTCATGTACTTTGTTGAAAATTTTTCTTTTATGGTAGAACATTAATCCTTTTGGTTTTTATTTTAAACATTTGTCTTTAAATTTAATGGTTTGTTTAAATTTCCGGTTTTTGGCTTCAAAATTCAACATTTTTGATCCGAGACCTTGAATTAATGAAATCAAAAGTTGAAGCGTTAAAAATTAAACAATTCCAAAATTCGATTAAAAATTGTGGCATTCTCAGTAGAATTTTCAAACTGAGTCGTTAAGAAGAATTAATTTTCCAATCGTGCATCGCGATTTCAAAAATTCAATTTTAAAAGACGTCAAACTGACGTATATTATTAAAAAATAAACTGTCATAATGGCATGTTGAAAAAAGGCGCGAGACAAAAAGCTCACAAAAATATCGGATTTTCAATGTGGAGAAAGTGAGTGAATAAATTTTCAGATCATTATATATAATTTAAATCAGAAAGAATAATTCATTTGAATAAAATAGTATTTTGTTTACATTTAACGCTTTTAACAGACTCGCTAATCGTACATAACCTCTTCTTAACCGGCTTAGAACACGATATATAGGCTGTTTAAAATAGGACATGTATTTGAATGCAAGTAGAAGATTTAAAGTCATTATTCGCAAATATATATTAGTTAAAAATCGAATCTTATACATAAAACAGAGTCAAGAACAGAAAAAATACAAAAATAGAGGTTAGTTTTTACGCACCAAACCCAGTGAGTTTCCGTTGGAATCTTGTGAGTCAGTCATCCTTTATGAGATAAACTGTACATTTAATAAGTTAATTTATTATTTACTCCTATGATAGGGTGGTAATTGAATTAATAAAAATAATATAAAAGAATGCAAATACGAGTGTCAACGTTTACTCATGGTGTCCTCCATGTTGTTTTCAAACCGCCGATAAGACAGTAATCTAAGATACCAGTTTCCGATAAAAGAAGAGCTTACTTTTCTAGCCGCTCCATAGCGCTAGCTTTTATAGTCTGGGTTTCGCGAAAATTCAAATTGGATTATTGAAAATTTTATTTCCTTTGACAAATTAATAATAAAAATGTATAGTTTATTTATAAATTTAGTTAAAAGTTACTGTTATTTAGTTTAAATAAAGTAATTTATTATTTCAAGTACCAGCCTGTTTTTACTGCATTAATTTTAATTTTTTTCATGCAAAAAAAATCAAAGAAATTAAATAAATTAAATTGAAGTAAAATTTTACTTTTTTATAGGGGGGGAGGTCTTACGTAAGGAAAATTTTTGCTATAAAAAATCAAAAAAGTTTAAATTTCTACCAAGAAATAAACAAAAGAAATCAACCATTTTTAAAAAATAGACAACATTTTAACCAAAGAGAAGAATTTTTAAGCAAGAGGATTATTTTAAACAAAAAAGAAATAAAATAGGTAAAGTTTTAACTAAATAACTGATTTTTCAACGAAAAAAATTAATTTTTTTCCAAGAAAATTAATTTTGTACCAAAAAGTTGAACTATCATAAATAAATAAACATAAAATTTTTAACGACTTTGCTATTTTTCTCTCAAAAGTTGAAATTAAAGTAAAATTATTTTTTTACAGTTTAATTTTGAGTTACAAAAAATTAATTTTTAAGATAAAAAAAAAGAACAAATTTTTTATCAAATAATTAATTTTTCAAAAGAAAATAATCAAACAAGAAAATTAACTTTAAAGAGAAAAAAATACTTAAAGTTAAACCAAGTAATTGATTTTTTAACTAAAAAAAATGAATTTTGCACCAAGAAAATAATTATTCTAATAAAAAAGTTTAATTTTCAACAAATTACACAAATTTTCCACAAAAAAGACAACTTTTTTATATAAAAAAAAATTTGTGGTATTTAAATATTGGATTGCAAAAAATTAATTTTTAATACAAAACATAATACATTTTTCGTTAAATAAATAATTTTTCAAAAAAAAAAAATTTAACTAAAAAGTATAAATTTCTACCAAAAAATAAGAATTTTCAACTAAAATACATTCATTTCGAACAAAAAATAAATATTTAAATATATTTTTAACCAAAGTTGAATAGTTCAACTTTCAGTTAGAAAAAATTAATTTTAATTTTAAACACTTATTTGATTTTTAACCAAAAAGATTAATTTTCTCCTAGAAAGATAAAGTTCAAATAAAATGAAAGAATTTTCAACCAAATAAGTAAATCTGTGTCTGAAATTCGAGCTGGTATAATAATCAATACTCTCCTTGGAATGCATTGGTAAAAATTGATACTGGTTCTAATTTAAACTTTTACTGGTTACAGGGATAAGCTACTAGACATATCACAAATGTGTACATGCACCAATTAGCATATTTGTACCAGAGGGACCCGGTACCACCAGAAACTGGTACTCACACACCAAACATTCCAATTCTTCCACACAAATGAAACCTCCACATACCACTTTGAATTGGCACACTTTGCACGAACCCGAAATAAGTTCGGTGATTATGACTAAACCTGAGACACGCACCGAAAACAGATGACACACATGCATCAGAGGTAGGTGGAGCACGTGCGCGGATCACGAGTGCACCTGTTGGAGGTGACCTCGGTGGAGACGGCGAATCCAGCACGCGGACTGGAGGACGTGGACCAACTGGACCGACTGCTCCGGGAACCGGCGACGATCTCGAGTGGACGAGCCGTTACCCAGAGCCAGGAGGAAGAACGATGCCGGAAATAACCCCATGCCGGCGTTCAGTGCCGTTGACCCTCCGCAACCCCGAGGGCCCTTCACCAGGACTCCAACAACCTCCACACAATTTGATCGATACAATATCCTGATAGCCTTTCTGAAATCGTGAAACCTCCTGGAGCCGATTCAAGGATCCCGAAAACGAAACGGAAACGCGACCTTCGAAGACCACCGGGTCGGCCGGATCAAGCCGGACTCTGTCGACGGATCAGCGATCACCGCTGCTCGAAGACGAGGGAAGCAAAAAAACAGGATGAATTACCCGGAGGCGCGCGCAGAGTCCGAACGACTACGAGCGGCCACGAGAACTACCGAGGCCAAGGCGCTGGAACACCCGGTGCATGGATGGATGGATTCTTTGCTTGCTTGAACGGAGTAGAGAGATATGAGAATAAGGAGTACGAGAAGGAGATAGTATGTCCATGAGTTTGTTACTTCTGTCCTTTCACGAGAAGTGAGACCCAATGGCGACGAAACTAATGATGTGAAAGGGGCAGGTGAACCATGGGTCCGAAAAGTCGAATCATTTTGGCATCTGGTCCCAAGTAGCTTGATTAATGTACACTGTGCATACATTGAGGGCCGGTTCAAGAACTACGTCATGCTATTTTCATCACTTTTGCCACCCCACACCTTCTTCTTTGCAATTGATTTTTAAACAGGAAAAGACGAATTTTTCAACCATATAGATAGGGGTTTGAGTGATGCCAACGCCCTGCAAGTTATATATTGCAATAAAAGTAACACTTCGGCAAGTTACATTTGTAGCAAGCCACATTAAAAAAATATGAAGTGCACAGAAAATTGGCAAAAATCAGGGTATATTCTAAGCCTCAATTAGAACTGACCGAATCCATATTATACGAAAACTATATATGTATATGAATATATCAATACAGATAAATAATGTAAGATATGATTGGGTTAATTTTTGAAAAATTCCTTGCTTTTTTAAGTTCTATATGTCTTTCTGTGCGCCATTTTTTCTCTCTTTCCTCTCTCTATCAACTTTTAAAATGTATTTTTGCACTGCCCATTGTCAAGTTTTAGAACTGACCATTTTTTTTAGAACTGCTCTTTTGGCCAGAACTGCCCGTTAGAATATGACCTGGCAAAAATGCCTCAGGTCACATATTTGGCAATTCGCATTAGTGATTAGCCACACTCGCAGCAACTTCAAATTTTTCGAAATGAGAGTTACCGCAATATGATTTGTCGCATTTAACACTTGCCACACGTTTGCCAATTTTGCACCGGACTTGTTTGAATCATAGATGCCGCATTGTGACTTGCCGGCAATGTGAAAATTCAATTCCTGTGTTCAAAATTCGTCCTTTAAGTTTAAAAACTGAAATAATTTCATAGATAATTGACATATTTTCGAAATGTCATATTTTGATGCTAAAAGCTAAATTAAAATATTTTTTGGTTGAAAATTCAGCTATATTTTAAAAAGTTGTATTTTTATTTTTAATATTCTTCTATTTTGCTAGAAATTGTTGAAAATCTATTTTTTTGGGGTAAAAGATGCAATTATTCTCATGCAAAATTCCTTTCTCATTTAAAACTTATATCTTTATGCCGAAAAGTCAAACTGAAATCTTTTTTAGATGAAAATTCAACTTTTTTTTTAATTTGTGTTTCTGATCGAAAAATTCATCTAATTTAGTAGAAATGACACCTGTCTTGGATAAAAATGCAACTGTTTGTATAAAAATGCAACAATTTTTTCCAAAAAGTTGTCCTTATTTATTAAAACTTCAACTGTTTCGTTGAAACATCGTACGTTCGGGTTAAAAATTAAAGTATAATTTTCGCAGAAGATATACTTCTTCTTTTTGAAAACTTATATTTTAATGTTAAAATGTAAAAATAAAGTCTTTTTCGGATGAAAATGAAATTTTAAAAAATTTTAATTTTTGATTTAAAAATTCATCTCTTAGTAGCATTTTCATATTTCTTGACAAAATGCCACTCTTTGCTTAAAAGTTAATCTTCTCTGTGTTTGAGGATTTACCTTTTAGTTTTAAAATTTTGCTTGAACTAATTTGTTAAGAAATCACATTTTTTTTTAAACTTTCATATTTTAGTTTAAAACTAATTCCTTTGGTTGAGGGTTTAACTATTTTGCTACAAATGATTTTTTTGCCGAAAATTCAATTTTTGACGAAAAAATTACATGTGAATATTATTTATAAAAAATAAAATAACGTTTTGTAATCAATTTTGTGAGAAAATTTTTGTCTAAACATTTAATGTATAGAGACGTTATTGTTTGCTTCATTAATTTTAATATAAATTTGAAGTATATATTTGTCCTAATAATAAAAATTGTAGTAAGACTATATACGAGCGAAGTTTATATGTAAATAACTATGTCATATAATATACTCAATGAGTCAACTGTAAAAAAAACCTATTATAAAAGATGGGCTTTATTTATATTTTATATTTATTTTTATTTAAATTTTATGATTATATTTTTTATACAATGAGTGTACATATAACATAGATATATAAGAAGTGGTTTGTATTAACTTCACTCATATTTTCTTGCTATCTATATTCTCAGGCTTTATATTAAAATTAATGATCCGAAAAAAATTTTTTAGCCTCTTGCAATTTTCGCTTACGGTAACTGAAAATTCCTAAACTGTAACAGAATTTTGTAAAACATGTGGCTGGAGTTTTATGCAATTACAGTTGCTGAAAGTTCGGTTACAGTTCAGGAAAATTTATATTAATTTCTGAAAATTCCAACAGAAATTTCTAATAAGTTGCTGAATTCTCAATAAAAGTAATTTAATTCCAAACGATAAATAAAATATTTGATATATCAACCAAAAAAATATTTTTATTTTAATTACAAAATACTTGAACTTAAAATATATATATTTTTTTATTTTCAAAGTTATTTTTCACGAATAAAACAAAAAGTACGCTTCCTATCAAGAAGTGATTATTAACGAATTTTTAGATACTTTTTAGTTACAAAATTCTTGTTAATTCATCTTTTATCGTATCCTGCATAGTTTTACCAAAAAATTGAAATTTTGATTTTTCATTATTTTGTGTGCATTTAAAATTTTAATTTTCGATTTTTCAAGAAAATCCAAAAAGTTGTTATAAAAAACTTGAAGGACTATCAAAAAGCAATTTTTTTCTTTTCTTGACTTTTTTTCATATCGTGTGTTGTTTGTCTTAAAATTTTGATTTTCGATTGATTAAAAAAATTTTGAAAATGCTATAACTCTGAGAATTTCCTTTTTATCGAAAAAAGTTATCAGGATAAATTGTTCGTCTGTTTTAACACTATAAATATCCGTACATAGAATTTTCAAATTCAGAAAAAAATGGTCTCAAAAATTGTCAAAATGCGCTCACTTTTTGAATTTTGGTCCAAAATGGCTGGTTAAAGATCTCGTCTTTCCTTTTAGGAACTAAAAAAAGTGTGCCAAAGATCGATTTGATTCGTTCATTTTTTCGAGAGTTATCTTCTTCACCGACGGACGGACAGACGCCATCGTGAAAACTTGAATTTTGGATTCAGGGGGTCTCGAAACTTGGAGATTCGTTAAAAAAATGTGGTGTCAAATTTCGAACAATTGTAATACTTTCTCAGTCATAAATTATAAGAATGTAAAAAGACTAGTTTTTAACAATATAATTAAATCCTTAAACAAAACAGATTCATTTTATTTAAACAGTTGTATTATCAATCAGAAAATATTTAAAAACCCAAGAGATGAATTTTCAAACCAAGAAGACGAATTTTCCACAAAAGAGTGAAATTTTCTACTAGAAAAGATATTTCAGTTAAAAGAGAAAGAAACGTCCAAACAATTGATTTTCTGACCAAAAACGCGAATATGAATTTGAAACTAAAAAGTTAATTTTCAACCTAATAAATGATTTTTCAACGAGAATAATAAAATTTTTAATCCAAGAAAACCAATTTTTAACAAAAAAAGTTGAATTTTCACAATAAAAACAATTAAGTTTCACCCAAAAATTGAATAGTTAATATTGCAGTTGGAAACATTTGTTTTCAACCGCAAAAAAAAAACTTTGGAATAAAACAGTTAAACTGTCAACTGAAGAGATAAATCTGCAATGAATGAAATTAATTTTTTAACAAAGTAGTTCAATGTTCAACTACGTGGTTAAATTTTCAATCAGAAAAATTAATTTTCTACCGAAAGAGACAAATTTACAACAAAATAAATCAATTATTAACCAAACTGTTGGATTTTCACATACACGCGATAAATTTTCAACCAATAATGGAATAGTTAAATTTTCAGTTAATAAAATTAATTTTAAACAAAGAAAAACTAATTTTCAACAAAATAGTTCAATCTTCAACCAATAAGATGAATGTTTAACAAAGCAGTTCAACTTTTAACTACAAAAGGCGAAGTCTCAATAAAAAATGTAATACTTGAATTTCCAACTAAAAACGATCAATCTTCAGCCAAAAATGGATTTTAAACGGCCTATGATTCTAATAAAAGTTTTTTTTTGAATAAGCTCAATTGAGTGTTTTTATATGCATCATTTTTTTTGGTCTTCATTGTAGACTTTGAATGTTCCAACCTGCGACCAATTAAGGTGGATATTATATTATACCTTAGAGGATCCGGTTTATTTGGTGTTTGCAACCTTGGATGAGTGAATCAGTTTAATGTCTAAGACTTTTTATTCGATCTTTTTTTTTTTTAAAGAAAGTTTAAATTTGTTTCAAACAAATGTGTGGGAACCGAAAGCTACTTGTTGAAGAAGGTCCAGACAAGGTCGGGACTGGTACCGAGTAAAGAAGTTGAAGTTGATACTGATACCAGCGTGTACTGTTTCTCATTTCTTTTGTGCCAATTCAGCAAAAAATTTGCAGCAAATAAAATTTTTGTAGTTTTAGGGAAAATAAAGCTTTTAAATTTTTATTGAATACAGGGTGCGACATTTTTAAAGGAAAAAATTACTTAGTCACTTTTATTTCAATAAATGAGGTAGGTCTATACCTATTTTAGAGTATTTTTTAAACTTCCAAGACATTTTCAAGAACTTTAAACAATTTCAAAATATTTGAAACATTTTAGGACATTTTTAAATATTCCAAATATTTTTTAATTGATTTAGAACTTTTAAAGAGATGCCAAAGAATTGAAAAGGTTTTGAAATATTTTTTGTAAATTCCACGGAATTTTTAAGAGCTATAAAAAGTTTGAAAGGATTTTAAAATATTTCAAAGGATTTAAAATATTTTAGGATTGGGGAGACCACCGTATGATGAATAATGAGCATGCAACAGATAATCAATAAATTATAATACTTATGTAAGTAAAACAATTTAATTTAATTAATAGTTGGGGCATTACTCGTGTTAAAATATTAAAATTATAAATATTTATTGTATGCATATTTGGCTTTTGATACATGATTATCTACTGTAGGGTCATTATCTACTGTAAGGTGGTCTCCCCTATTCCTAAAGATTCCAAGGAATTTTTTAAATATTTTAATAATTTGAAGGGATTTCAAAATATTTGAAAGAATTTGAAATATTTTAGCCAACTTTTAAAGATTTCAAAGGAGTTTGAAAAGATTTCAATAATTTAGTGGAATTTTAAAACATGTCCAATATTTTAGGGTATTTTTAAAGATTGTAAGGTATTTTAAAGAAGTTAAAAATTTTGGAGGATTTTCAATGGTTTGAATGATTTAAAGAGATGTAAATAAAAATCTTCATGGGGTCTTAAAAAAAATATCCTATAGAATTTAGAAAGATAGGGATTTGGTTGATTTCAAGGAATTTTAAAAGCTCTCAAGGTATTTTCATAAATTTGCCAGTATGTCAGGAAAAATCAGATTTCATATAATTTCAGTGATTTTATAATATTTTAAACGATTTCAAAGAAATTGTTCAAAAGAATTGAGGGATTTTTTAGGATTTCAAACATTTCAAAGTATTATTATTATATTAATTATTATTCTTATTATTGTTATAAAGAATTTAAAAGATTTTAAGATATTTTTAAAGTTTCGAAAGATTTTTTTTATTGATTTCAATCATTTGAATAGATTTCGAAGTATTTAAAATATATTAAGGTATTTTTAAAAATTCTAAGGCTTGATACTTCACTTAAGAAATTTCAAGGAATATTAGATTTTATCGAATTTCACGGGAAAATTTGCAAGAGATTTAAAAAGATTTCGAAGGATTTAAATTATGTCAGATATTTAAAAAAAATCGAAGTTATTTCTAAGAGCTTTAAAAAATTTTAAGAGATTTAAAAAAATGCCAAATAATTTTAAATATTTTCAGGAATTTTCAAATATCCCAAAATTTTTTTTATTGATTTCAATAATTTGGAATATTTTAGTGTATTCTAAAAATATTTCAAGGAATTTTTAATTGATCTCAGTAATATAATGGGACTTCAAAGGATTTGAAATATTAAAGAATATTTTTAAAATCCCAAGGGATTTGCAAAATATTAAACGATTTTTAAGGGATTTCCGAGGATTTCAATGATTTTAGGCGACTTTCAAAGCTTTCAAGGTATTTTAATAAAAATTCCAGATTTAATAAAATATCAGATTTCATACAATTTCACGGGATTTTAGTATATATTAATACATTTCAAAAAATTTATTCATAAAATATAATTGATTTCGTAGAGTTTCAAAGATTTGAACACATTTTTAAATATTTTTGGCAATTCATTTAATTAATTTGGAATTCACGCTAAATTCTTATTAATTTATAAACAATTCTTTTAAATTATTTGATATTCTCTTGGATTTTTTTGAATTTACTTAAATTTTTCAAAATTTACTCAATTCTAATCAATTGAACAGATCTTTTTTTTTAGTTTTTGTTTAATTTATCTTGACGTCTATTAAATTCACTTTGAACTCTTAAGCATTTCATCGAATTCTTCTCAATTTCCTTCAATTTTTCTAAATTCATTTCAAACTTTCTGAATTTAACGGTGTTTTGAAAACATTGAAAAATTATTTTCAATTCACTTGAATTTTTTTAATTCATCTTTGAACGTTATTAATTCTATAGGATTCTTATATTTTCCCTTAAATTCCTCTAAACTCACTGCAATCAATGGAATATTTTAATGTTAAAATAAAATTTTTTTCTGAAAAAAGATCTACTCGCTTCGCTCTAGCAGACTGGCAATCGGAAGTTCTGAGGTTCGATTCTCAGTAGAGCAAAGAGAGTAGATCTTTTTTTAGAAAAATTTTAATTTACGAAGATTTGATTGATTTCAAGGGATTTTAAAAGCTCTCAAGGTATTTTCATAAATTTTCCAGTATGTCAGGAAATATCAGATTGCATATCATTTCAGTGATTTTATAATATTTTAAACGATATCAAAGAATTTATTCAAAAGAATTAAGGGATTTCTTAGGACTTTAAACATTTCAAATTATTATTATTATATTAATTATTATCCTTATGACTGTTTCAAAGAATTTGGAAGATTTTAAGATATTTTAAAATTTGCGAAGAAATTTTTAATTGATTTCAATCATTTGAAGAGATTTCGAAGTATTAAAAAATTTTAAGGGTTTATTTAAAAATTCTAAGGAATTTTTAGTAGCTTTAAAAAATGTTAAGAGATTTCAGACGATTTAAAATACCTTAGACCTTACAAGAGCTTGATACTTTACTTTTTGAAAATATTGAAAAATTATTTTCAATTCACTTGAATTTTTTTCAATTCATCTTTAAACGTTATTAATTCTATAGGTTTCTTATATTTTCCCTTAAATTCCTCTAAACTCACTGCAATCAATGGAATATTTTAATGTTAAAATAAAATTTTTTCAGAAAAAAGATCTACTCTCTTCGCTCTACCAGACCGGCAATCGGAAGTTCTGTGGTTCGATTTTCACTAGAGCGAAGAGAGTAGATATTTTTTTCAGAAAAAAATTTAGTTTACAAATTTAAAAAATTTATTTTCCATCTAGTCTAAAATGACATTATTTTTTGTTATTTAAAGAGTTAACTTGATCGATAGTGTTGATTTCTATTTTCACGGATTGTGAAATGATATTAACACTCATTAATCGTAACTATCTCTGATGATAATAAATATTTCTTTATATATTAATGTTTTCCCATTCATTTGAATTTTGTGGAATTTAACTATAATTTTTTGAATTAGCATGAATCGACATTTTTCTTAAACACTTTTTTAATAGTAAAGTAGGGTGCGGCAACCTGAAAATAATAAATTTAAGATTTGTAAACTTAAATTTAAATTTACTTTATTCCATTTATGAAAGATTCTATATTCAAAATGTTACAAGGTTAAAACTCTTTCCTTTAACTTTTAATGGTCAAGAAAAACTGAAAATCAGTCAATAAAAAACCAGGGAATTTTCAAAATTAATTTTTTTCGGACACCCTGAATATATTCGTGCATGTGTGTGTGGGGATAGGGGATCGATTTTTTGATTATTTTAGAATTTCCGTTTTCTTTATTCAAGTAACACGTTTATTCCGTAACACTCCTTCGACCCAGGTATCTGATCAATCTCTCTAACAATCAGCCCAGGTGAAGAGCTTCACAAAGTCATCATGTAAAGCTCTTCTTTTGGATCCATTAGTATCCAAGGTAAAACTAGTTAGTACTGTTAATTTCTGGTAAGGATTTGAGTCTATTTTTCTCAAATTTGCTGATATTTTTAAATAACCTATTGTTAAGCAAACTTGAAAGCAATTTTCTAAGTGATAAAAGACGCATAAAAGACTTATTTTCTGAGCTCGATAAATACAGTGGTACCAGTTCCCTCATGGTCTCTTCCGGTCGCCCTTGTTCGACTCGTTCGATATCCAGTAACGGATTACGTGACACTAAGGACGACCCCTTTCGAATTACAATCAGCCCGTGACCCTCCCTAACCTCGAGACACAATAGTGAATACACGATTACTGATTACAGTGCCACGTTCAGGAAAAAAATCCTCGAAAAGATTTGCAAAATTAAACTGATAAATTGATTCTCGCTAGGGACTTGGGATTGCGTAGACATTAGAATCAAAAACCAAATTTTAAAAAAATAACACATTTAAAAATATTAAAAATTGGAAGTTTCCAAATTCTAAGGATTGATCAGAAGAGAAGATGAATTAAAAATATTTAATTTTTAAATCATTCAAATTCAAAGCCGAATGCATTTTTGAATCAAATAAATTAAAAACCTGTCCCAAATTTGAATGAAAATGGTATGCAAAAAAAGGATGTCCAATTTTATCTACGGAAAAAAATCTCGGATTAAAAAATGGTTTTCAAAATAATGAAAATAGGGAGATTTTTTTACGACAATAGAGGTCACATAAAATTATTATTTAGGTACCATAGTAAATTCTATATGAAAGGATTTAAATTCCTAAGATTTTAAGTACAAATATATTGAATTTAAAAAAAGTTCAATTTTCGACCAAAAGGGACAATATTTGAACACAACTACGAATTTTTAATAAAAGAGTTGAGTTTTCAGGTCAAAAAATTTAATAGTTTCGAAAATAGTAGACTTTTTAATAAAATAATTAAATTTATAACCAACTTGTGAAATTTTTATACAAATGGTTGAATTTTCAAATGAAAGAGGTTCAACTACGAATTTTTTAGAAGATAGATGAATTTTCAGTATATATTTTCAATCCAAAAGAACTGATTCTCTGACCAAAAAGACAAATTTTCAAGAAAACCGTTGAATTTTGGACAAAAAAAAAGATGACTTTATAAAAAAATAATTGAATTTTTAACCAAAGAGCTGAACTTTTAAACCAAAAAGACGAATTGTTGAAAATACAGTGGAAATCTCTAACTGAAAAGGTAAGTTTGCAACCAAAAATATAATTTTCAACCAAGAAAGATGAACTTTCAAGAAAATAGTTGAATCTTAAAAGAACAGACGAATTTTCTACAAAAATAGTTGAACTTTGCAATCTAAACGGCAGTGTTAAAGAAAAAAAGGCTACAATAAATATCGATCTCTGGCAGTACTGCAATTTTTAATAAAAATATTAAATGATGAATAATAAAAGATGTAATCAATAATATGCACTCTAATAATATGCACTATAATAATATGCTCTATAATAAGCTGCCCTATAATAATATTTACGATAATAATATGCACTAAGAGAGATTTATTGTAAAACTTTACTGAATTATTACGCAAAATATTGTCAAAAAATCTCTTACTGCAATTCGTGAAAACTTTACAGACCCTTTTTTTAACCCATACATTCAAAACTAAAAACATTCGAGAATGATAACTATAATCAGTTTAATGAACCTTTTATAGCATGTTCAGGAAGGCGAATCGCATGTCGGACGCTATGAACATTTCTCATAATATAGTCAGGAATTTCCAACCAAAAAATATGACTTTTTAACAAAATAGTTGAATTCTCAATCATAAAAAAGGAACTTTCATTAAAAAAAAGTTCGATCTCCCAATCCTGCAAAGACAATTAAAATATCAACTGAAAAGGTAAATTTTCAATAACAAAATAATTTTTAACCGAGCAGTTGAACTTTCAATAAAAAGAGACAAATTTTAAAACAAATATTTCAACTTTTAATCAAATAGTTGCATTTTTAAAAAAAGAATATTAGTTTCAACACAGAAAGATAAATTTTCAACAAAATAGCTAATTTAAAAAAAAATAGTTTTCAACCAAACAGTCGCATTCAAAAACAAATAGTTAAACATTCAATCAAAATAGACGAATTTTTAAAAATATAGTTACATTGTTTATCGAAATGTATTAAAATTTTTAAGCTGAAAATTGTATTAATCTTTGCAAAAAAAACCTTATTGAAACCCTTCCTTTAAATGAAATAAATTTCTCGGCGTGTTTACTCATTTTTTAAGTGCATATTGAATTTTAACAAAAAAGTTTATTTTCGAACAAGAAATATTAATTTTCGATCAGAAAGATTACTTTTTAACCAAATAATTGAATTTTTAACCAAATAGTTAAATGCTCCACGTCCAATATTTTAGAGTATATTGAAAGATTCTAAGGTATTTTAAAGAAATTAAAAAATTTGGAGGATTTTTAATGGTTTGAATAATTTAAAGAGATTTAAATAAAAATCTTCATGGGATCTGAAAAAATATCCTAGAATTTCGAAAGGTAGGGAACGGTTTTACAGGATCTGTAAAGTTTTAGGATAATTTAAAGGTAACAAAGAACGTTATGGGATTTACGAGGATTTGATTGATTTTAAGGGATTTTAAAAGCTCTCAAGGTATTTTAATAAATTTTCCAGTATGTCAGGAAATATCAGATTTCATATCATTTCAGTGATTTTATAATATTTTAAACGATTTCAAAGAATTTATTCAAAAGAATTGAGGGATTTTTTAGGATATTAATTATTATTCTTATTATTATTCTAAAGAATTTGAAAGATTTTAAGATATTTTAAAAGTTTCGAAGGAATTTTTTATTATTGATTTCAATCATTTGAAAAGATTTCGAAGTATTTAAAATATTTAAGGGTTTATTTAAAAATTCTAAAGAATATTAGATTTTATCGAATTTTACGGGAAAAGTTGCAAGGGATTTCAAAAGATTTCGAAGGAATTAAGAAAAAGCATTCGAGAATAATAACTATAATCAGTTTAATGACCCTTTTCTAGCATGTTCAGGAAGGCAAATCGCCCATCGGACACTATGAACATTTCTCATAATATACTCAGGAATTTCCAACCAAAAAATATGACTTTTTAACAAAATATATGAAATTATGAATAATTTTCAACCAAACAGTGGCATTCAAAACCAAATAGTTAAAATTTCAATAAAAATAGACGAATTTTTAACAATATAGGTAGATTGTTTAAAAAAATGCAGTAAAATTTTTAAGCTGAAAATGTTATCAATCTTGGTAAAAAAAAATCTTACTGAAACCCTTCCTTTAAATAAAATGAACTTCTTGTCGTTTTTCTTCATTTTTTAAGTACAATTGAATTTCAACAAAAAAGTTTATTTTGAAACAAGAAATATTAATTTTCGACCAAAAAGATTACTTTTAAATCAAATAATTGAGTTTTTAACCAAATAGTTAAATGTTCAACGCACAAAGATGAATTTTCTAACAAAAAAGATTAAAATTTAACCACAAACAGAGGGAAGAAAGAAAAAGAAACATAGTGATAAAGGGTATAAGATTAGAGGGAAAGCAGCTACATGAAGGAGTGTAAGAAGTACTAAAAAGGATTGATGCTAAGGTAGAGATAGAGGAAATGCGAAGTGTTGGAAGGGAAGGGCGAATGGGGGGGGGGGAGAGAATCGTACTGGTGAAACTAAAGAAATGGGAATATAAGAGGAAAGTGATAACAAATAAGAGGATGTGATATGGAAGCTCGGAGAGAATAGAGGATTATTTGACATGGGTAGAATGGAAGATGCAGTATAAGTTAAGGGAAATTGGGGAAGAGGAAAGAAAAAAGGGAAGAAGAACAGGGGTTAAATATGGAAGAATACAGATACACAAAGTATGGGGGGATTGGGATGAAGAAAGTGAAGAGTTAGTATGAAATGAGGTGCCGGGAAACTAGAAGAGGAAGGAACAGGAGATAAGAAAATGAGAAATAGTAAGAAGCAAAAAGAGACGAGAAACGGATGTAGGTAAGAATGGAGGATATATTACTGGAATATAGCCGGATTGGAGAGAAAGGATAGGGAGTTTATGAGAAATTTGACACAATGGGATTTAGTAATAATGATGGAGATGTAGCTAGATAAAAAGGGATGGGAAAGAGTAAGAGGAAGATTACCAAGAGGTTACAAAAGGCAAGTTCAAAATGCAAAGAGGAAGAATAAAAAGGGCAGAACAATGAGAGGAATGGTGATGGGACTGAGGAATGAATGGATAACAGGGATAGAAAAGAAAGATAGGAAATAAGAAAAAGAAGGATTAATAGTAGAAGAGATAAAGATGGGAGGGGATAAATGGAAGATAGTGGGGGTTTCTGTGAACGGAAATATGCAGGAGAATGCAGAGAAGTTGAAAGAAATGATGGAAGAAAATAAAGAAAGAAGGAGGTCCAGAATATCAAGATTTAGATTGGGAAACGAGGTAAGAGAGGGGATGTATTGGTAAAAGGAAGAGAACAGAAAGTGTAGAATGTGTGAATGAGAGGAGAAAACTTGGGAGCACGTATATGAAGGATGTAGGAGAGTAATGGAAGATTAAGGAAGCTGGCAAAAGAATGAGGTTCAGATTCTAGGGGAGGATGGATTAGGAGAAGAATGGATGAAGGAGTTGGAGGGTGCTATAGGTGCTAGGTCTAAAATCTTCAGGGAACAAGAAATTATTTTATTCATCTTTGTAAAAAAAACTTATTGAAACACTTTCTTTAAATTAGGTACAGTGAAACCCTTCAAAACAAACAAAAGCGGAGCGGGCTATAATGAGTTAGTTCCCACCCACCGTTAACCCAAAAACCGGCGCTATAGAAGAGTTTCACTACAAATTTCTCAGGGAAATAAATTATCCAAACTAAAAGATTGCATAAAAATATTTAGGAACAGATTTCTTCTTGGCTGATAATCATGAAAAGCTTGAAAGCATTAAAAGATGAATTTTTAATACCAATAGTCTTAGTTCCTGTCCGAAAAGAGGAATTTTCATCAAAAAATTCGAATTTTCGACGAAAAGAGATTACTTCTTAACCAAACCATTGAATTTTTTAAACCAGATAATTAAATTTTCAAAAAGACGAATTTTTTAGGAGCCCGTTGCAATATCAACTGACAAAGTTAATAAAAAAAATTCAACTAAAAAGTTGAACTTTTGATAAAAAGAGACGAATTAAAATAAATGTATAATTTTCAAACCAGACAGATGAATTTCCAAGAAAATTGTTAAATTTAAATGAACACATAACCAAATAGTTGAAATTTAAATTAGAAGAGACGAATTTTTAACAAAATAGCTACATTTTTAACTAAATTTTTAATTTTTTAGGTCAAAAATGTTTAGTGAAATAAATGATTTTATTAAACTTGGTAAACAAAAACTGATTGAAACCCTTATTGAAAAGATGAATTTTCAACAAAATTGATCAATTAAAATAAACAATTGTTTCAAAGCAGACAGTTACAATCACAACCAAATAGTTGAATTTTCAATCAAAAGAGACGAATTTTTAATGTTTTAATGTGTTCAGCGAAGAAAGTGATTTTATTAATCGTGGCAAAAGAAACTTGATTGAAACCGTTCCAGATTTCCAGACATTGACTAAAAACTTTTAGAAACAGATTTATTTTTGGCTAATAATCATAAAAAGCTTGAATACATTAAACAATGTAATTTTCTCTTAAATAAATTGCGTGTGTTCTCATTTTTTTTATAACAGAGTGGAGCAATTTTTCTCTGCTGAAAAGACATGCGTGCGCTTCCAACAGGCACTAAGTATCACGGAA
Source organism: Druon quercuslanigerum (assembly GCA_010014905.2). NCBI lineage: Eukaryota > Metazoa > Arthropoda > Insecta > Hymenoptera > Cynipidae > Druon > Druon quercuslanigerum. The sequence continues at coordinate 24,696 of JAAAKG020140674.1, forward strand.
GATGAGCTAAATCCATAAATAGTGACTTTGCAATGAACAAAAAAGTATCATCGACGAGCCGGTTCGATAAACAAACATTATCATTAAATTTCTAATATCTATAGCTCGCAGCCGATAATTGAGAAGCTACCAGTTTTCTCTCACCGTTAGAGAATTTATAATCGTGTCAGGTTTTGCTCGTGAACATTATTGATACTCATCACGATGCGTTCCCGGGATAAAAGTCTTTTGTTTAGTCAAAGTTATTTGGCAGTTGCCGGAAACAGTGACTAATAAAATAAAAATCACAGAGGGTAAAAAAAGAATGTAACAGGTACTTTCCGGTTGAACTGCTTGAACCCAGGCTGCATGAATTCAGAATTTAAAAGAACGATTTTTATAAATTTTTCCATTTATATTTATTGAAAAAAGACTTTATTTATAGGATTGGTATAAACTTTTAATATAATTGTGGGATTCTAACTTCGATAATTTGACATTCATTGAATTAGGATGCAAAATATTTGTAAAGCGTCAAGTTAGGGAAACGTACATTAATCATGTAAGAATAATTTTGGAAATGCTAGATCCCTCCTTCCCTACGTAAGATTATATATTTTTTAGTCAATATTTCGACAATATAATAAATATTTTAACTGTAAAAGAAATTTTAAGGGTTTTTAAGGATTTTTAGGGATTTCGTGAGAATTCAAAGAATTTCATATATGATTCCAAAGTATTACGAGAGTTTTTACAGATTTTAAATGATTTTAGCACAATTAGCACAATTTCAAAGACAATCTCAATTTTTTCAAGGGATTTTATAAGTTTTCAAAGAACTTTAAGGCATTTCAGAGATTTAAAGGAATAAAGAACGATTTTCTCGGATTGAAAACGATTTTAAAAGATTTCAAGGAAGTTGATGAGATTTAGAAATATTTGAAAAGAAGTCCCAATATTTCAAAGGATTTTAAAGGATTTTGAAAGGTACTGAAGTATTTTTACGAATGTTAAAGGATCTCAGGAGATTTCAATGGAATTTCGAAGATTTAAAGGGATTTTAAGGAAATTCGATGATTTTGCGGGATTTCAAAGGATTTTAAGAGGTTTGAAAAAAATCTAATCATGGAAAAAAATTTAACTAATTTTAATGACTCTTTTATTTAAATCATGAAAAACGATTCGATTATATCTTTGGTTAATTATTTTTAGTATCATAGTTGCTACATTATTCTTATAAATATAATTTCTAACGTATTTGGAATTAGTGATTAATTATTGATTATTATTGAAGACTGATTATAAAAAACTTAAAAAAATATTTTTGCTGAAAAAATCTTCTTGTTTAAAATTTCTCTTGTTGAAAGATTGTCATTTTTATTTATAAATTCATCTCTTTTGGTATCAATTATATATTTTTTGTTGAAGTTGCAACTTTTTAGCTGATAATGAATTCAACGGTTTTTGAAATAAAATGAAAATGATTTCTTGGTTAAAATATCATCTATCACATTTTTTTAATAATTCATCTTTTCTTGGTTGAATATTTCACTATTTGGATGTAATTGAAACTAATTTTTTTTATATTAAAAAAAAAAGAGTAAGATTTTACCAAAAACCTCCTCTCCACCCAATTCATTTTAAGTTACTTTCGGATGACCCTTAAATAAATTTACGAAAAAAATTTACCAAGGAAAAATTACTTAAGATATGACGGGGGGGGGGGGGAAGTAGGAAAAAAATAAACTTTTGTCGGAAATTCTGCCTACTCTTCAATTTTTAACCGATCTTAATCGTTTTTAGCTGAAAATGTTCGTAATGAATTGTACTGGAAGAGAGCTCTGTTTTTTTTTTATATTTGCAAAATAACGTTATAAAATTAGCTGGAATCCAGAATTTTTTTTAGTACTGATTTTAGCACTCTACACACCGACTAATTTTCAAATTATTTTATAATTTCAGGGTCAAACCCCCAGGCCCTAAATGTCACAAACTGGCCCAAAATGGCCCTAAATGACCCCAAATGCTAATTATAATTTACATTTTCGCGCTGTCTATTTCGCGATTGACTTAAGATATTTTCCAACGATAAAAGATGATCAGAGTGAAATCTCCAACAATTAGATCTTTTCTTGGCACAAAATGATCAAAAATTATAAAAAAAGTGTTGCGAAATAACCCAAAATGCAAATTAGTCCATATTATGGAGTATTTTATTTGTGAATTGACTGAGCTAATAAATAATCAATGAATTCTACTTGCTGACACCATTTAAAATAATAAATTTACTCAAGTACACTACCGTCGAAAATTATAAGATCGACTGACGCAAGCACTATTAAAAATAACTGCTGGCTTTGAACCACGATAATTCAGCGAAAAAAAATGATAGGGCTTTAAAAAAAAACAGTTGGAAAGCCTATGAAATTCCACGTCTAGTAATGTCAAACAGATTTTTTTGATCTGCTGAAGAGTATGCAGCACGTAATAAGTTTTAAAAAAATCTAGATTTTCTAAAATTTTGTACCTCGACTTCAACTTTTAGCATGACCTAGGAAAATTGTTGCAAAAATCTGAAAATTATTAATTTAAGCTAAAGACACTTAAAAAATCTTAATCGGTTCCCGAGATACGATTAAAAATGTTCAATCATATCTGAGTTGAGTTTTAGTCGACGATCACGGTCTCGGCCGGTCTGCTGCTCGCCTTCTTCGTTGAGGGAGGACCTAATAGGCCACGAAAAGAGGTGGTACTTTATTGGGGCTCTCTTATACTTTTGATTCTGCTCATCAGTAATTTTTATTGCAAATTATTGTAAATTTTTAAAATTATTCATTGTTTTTTTTAATTATTTACAATTATTTCAATTCAGAATTATTCCCATATTAAAGAATAAAAAAAAGATTAACAGTTTTTTTTACTTCTTAAAATCTTTATCAACTAGAATATTAATAAAAATGTAGATATATTATTACGAGAATAAACTATTTTTCAAACGAATTAAGCAGCTAAATTATAAATAATTTATTTATGTGAAAAACACTTAAAAATATTAAAAGTAATAGTGGAATTTCCAAAATAAATTAAATATAAAAATGAATTTTCTTGGTTGAAAATGTGTCGTTTTCATTCAAAAACTCTGTATTTGGTTTACAATTCTTTTTTTGATGTTAAAAGCTTCATCACTTTAGTTTAAAATTAATCCCTTTAGTTAAAAATTTAATTATTTCGTTGGAAATTCATATTTTTTCATTGAAAACTCATTTGTTTGGTTGAGCATTAAACTATTAGGCCTAAAATGTCCTTTTTTGTTGAAAATTCGTATTTTTAAGTTAAAAAAATTAAACTATTTTGTAGAAAAATTTGTCTCTTTCGGTACAAAATTTATCTTTGTTGGTTACAAATACAACTTATTGAACTTTTTTTATTGATAATTCAACAATGTTTTTAAAAATTCTTCTTTTTGAATAAGTTCAACTGGTTTTTATTTAAAATGAAAATCTTTTTTAGTGCAAATATTCAAGTATTCGGTGAATATTCAACTATTTGGTTTAAAATGAAGTTTTTTGTTGAAATTTATATTTGACATATTTGAAATGTATAAAAATCATTTCGAATTTTCTAAAGAATGTGAGGCAAATTTTTATTTATTTATAATTAAAACCAAATACAGAAAGAAGCTTCAAAAATAAAGTTACTCTGAATTTGAAAAGGTTCTAGATTTTCCAAAATTTTGTATCTCGACTTCAACTTTTAGCATGACCTAGGAAAATTGTTGCAAAAATCTTAAAATTATACGACATAGAGCCTGAAAGTTTATCTTTAATTTAAGCCAAAGAAATTTTAAAAATCTTTATCGTTTCCCGAGATGCGATTAAAAATGTTCAATTTTATCTGAGTTGAGTTTTAGTCGATGATCATGGTTCTCGGCCGTTCTGCTGCTCGCCTCCTTCGTTGACGCAGGGACGAATAGGCCACGCACAGAGGTGGTGCTTGATTGGGGCTCTCTTATACTTTTGATTCTGCTCATCAGTAATTTTTATTTCAAATTATTGTAAATTTTTTAAATTGTTCATTGTTTTTTTTAATTACTTACAATTATTTCAATTCAGAATTATACCTATATTAAAGAATAAAAAAATGATTAACTATTTTTTAAACGAATGAAGCAGCTAAATTCTAAATATATTATTTATATGAAAAACACGCACAAATATTTAAAAAAAAAATTTATATTAAATGGTTTACAATTTTCCTTTATGGTTTACTATATATAAATTCGTTTTCTTGCACCTATCCATCGTAAATTTTCACAATAATTATTTGATACTCCAACTTTTTCGGCAATATAATTTTCATTAGACCAACGCACTGTTTTATATTTAATTTATTTTGGAAATTCCACTATTATTCACTTTTAATATTTTTGAGTGTTTTTCATATAAATAATTTATTTATAATTGAGCTGCTTAATTCGTTTGAAAAATAGTTTACTCTCGTGACATTATATCTACATTTTTATTAATATTCTAGTTGATAAAAATGTAAAGAAATAAAAAAAAAACTGTTCATCATTTTTTTATTCTTTAATATGGGGACAATTCTGAATTGAAATAATTGTAAATAACTAAAAAAACAATGAATAATTTAAAAATACAATGAATACAATGACCAGAATCAAAAGTATAAGAGAGCCCCAATCAAGCACCACCTCTGTGCGTGGCCTATTCGTCCCTGCGTCAACGAAGGAGGCGAGCAGCAGACAGGCCGAGAACTCTGATCGTCGACTAAAACTCAACTCAGATACGATTGAACATTTTTAGTCGTATCTCGGGAACAAATTAAGATTTTTTAAATTTGTTTGGCTTAAATTAAAGATAAAATTACAGACTCTATGTGGTATAATTTTCAGATTTTCAACAATTTTCCTAGGTCATGCTGAAAGTTGAAGTCGAGGTACACACTTTTAGAAAACCTATAATTTTATTTTAAACTTATCACGTGCTGTATTCTCTTTAGCAGATTGAAAAAAAATCTGTTTGCCATGACTAGACGTGGAATTTCATAGGCTTTTCAACTGTCTTTTTAAAAATGTCCTATAATTTTGTTTCGCTGTGTTATCGTGGTCCAAAGCCAGCAGTGATTTTTAATAGTGCTTGCATCAATCGATCTCATAATTTCCGACGGTAGTGTACCTAGAATGTTTACTTTATAATAGTGTAGGATGGACAATTTAATTTTATGTTTTCTTGAATAAAATGTAGAAATATTAGTTTTATAAAAGGAAAGCAATAAATTAGAGCAGCTCTTTTTCAATATTTACAAGCTAACTTTGTACAATCAACTTATCGCTGAATAAATATCATTATATTTTTGATAGGTGCAAATTAGAAGCCTAGAGAAACTTCAAACTAGAAGTACAGAGTGTTATTAATAAATTTCTTAAAATAAAAATATTATGTATTTGAGTCAGATAATGTTAATAATCATGTTTTATTGATTTAACATTTCTTAAGTCAATCGCGAAATAGAAAGCGCGAAAATGTAGATCAATTAGCATTTTGGGCCATTTTGGGTCTAGGGTGGGCCCAATCGTTGTGATTTTACTTTATACATCTTTCATCAATGCTACGAATCATTATATTATTGTTTCGACCCTGAAATTATAAAATAATTCGAAAATTGGTCGGTGTGTAGAGTGCTGAAATCAGTACTAAATAATTCTAGATTCCAGCTGATTTTATAAGGTTATTTTGCAAATATTAAAAAAGTAGCAGTGCCCTCTTACAGTAAAATTCATTGAGAAGATTCTCAGCTAAGAACGATTAAGATCGGTTGAAAATTGCAGAGTAGGCAGAATTTCCGACAAAAGTTGATTTTTTTTCCTACTGTGGGACGTGGTTAAAAACTAAAAAAAAACAGCTCTACGCAATTTATGCACGGCCCCATAGATAACATTTGAAGGAAAGTTTCCAATGGACATTTAGAATTAAGTTATATCGGAAATAAAGTTTCATGACGACTATAAAATGATAAATTTCATTGAGTCTTCCCCGAAAATAGAATGAAGAAATAAAAAAGGAAGTTTGAGATTGAATCTAATCTCTGTACATAAATTTTAATTGTCTTCGGATTACGCCAATGGTGTCTAGAATTATGCTGAGGTGCGATAGCCCCTTTAACTTAAATTCCTGACGTCCTGTGGGTGGTAAGACTTGGAGCAAGTTTTCTCATACTCAGGCTTCACTATCAATGAGACTATCTCGGCTAGGAAATGCTTTATATAATACCTGGAATACCTTTCGAGTACTTACTTCCAGTGCGATAAAGAAAAGATCACTATTTCAAAACCCAGAAATTACTGTAATTATCTCTCATTTTTTATTTAAAAAATATGAATCATAAATATAAATAAATAATATTTTTTTTTATTTAGGAGAAAAAAGTGTGGTGACAAATAGTTTATAAGAAATGCATTATGAAGAGTGTCAGTGAAGTGAGAGACAGTGGGAGTGTGGGTGAAGCTCTTCACAAGGGGTGCTTGCTAGAGACCCAGGTGAAAAAGTTATATACAGTGGAATAAGACAATGATATTTTTCATTTGTTTTATGAACTTTTCTATGTAAAACAAATGAAAAAGATCAGTATTTTGTCGACTATATATAATTTATACATAAATTTTTCACCTGGGGAGATTGATCAGCGATCTGAGTCGGTGTAGTTTTGCGAAACTACAAATTATGTTCGGGAGCTTTGCCATATTAAATGACACACTGAGTTGAATTTTCGTCAACAAAGTTCTTTTTAAGTCAACAAAGTTCTTTTTAAGTCAACAGAGTTGAATAATTTTCAACCAATAAAGATGACCTCTCTATCAGAAAAAATGCATTTTTAATTCAAAAGGACGAATTATCAACAAAACAGGTGAATTTTCGACCTCGAAAAAATGACTTTACAAAATATTGTAATTTTGAACAAAATAATTAAACTTTCAACAAAATAGTTTACTTTTTCACCTAATAGCTGAATTTTTAACCTAAAAAGATGAATTTTGAACAAAGAAGATTAATTTTATACGAAAAGAGTATTTTTCAAAAAAAGAAATCAATTTTTAACCAAATTGCTGAATTTTTTTTCTTAAAAATATAAGCTTTTAACCAGAAATAAAATAGTTAAATTTTCTGTTTAAAAAAAAATTTCAACATTTGAATTTTAAACCGGAAAAGAAAAATTTCCAACCAGAAGATTAATTTTCAATCAGGAAAGATGAATTACTCCCAATCAATTTTAAGGAAATTTAGAGTTATTATAAAAGATATTTTGAACTTTCAGAAGTTTTAAAAATATTTCAAAAAATTTCAAACAAAATGTAGATTTTTTCAGATTTCGAAAAAAACATTTTGGAGAATTTTGAAAGGTTTCAAGAGAAATTTTAGTCATATCCCTAGGAGAGTTATTGAAAAAATAATCTGGAAGTTTTTAAAAGATTCAAAAAATGTAAAAAAAAAATGAAGATTTTTGTAGATTTCGGAAAAAGTCGAAGATTTTTAAAGAATTTTGAAATACCTTTCTTAAGATTCTTGGGAAATTTGGAAATAATTTTTTATTTCTAAGCAGATTTTGAGATTTTGAGTTCATTTTAAAAGATTTTATCAATTTTACAATTAAATTGAGTTAGTTTGAAAAAATTTGCAAATTTCATCTTTTTTGTTAGGAATCTTATTTTTTTTTATTAGAAATGCAACTGTTTGTTAAAAAATTAATCTGGTTTCATCAACATAAAACAATTTTTTTTTAATCCGTCTTTATTAGATCAACTCTATTTATATTTAAATTAAAATCTTTTTTGCTAAAATAGAATTTTTTTATTAAAAATGAATCTTCTTGGTGAAAATGCATCGTTTTAATTCAAAAATGCTCTATTTTTTTATAATTCTTTTTTGTTATTAAGAGATTCGTCACTTTAGTTTAAAATTAATCCCTTTGGTTCAAAACTTTATTATTTTGTTGGAAATTATTTGGAAAATATTTGGCCTAGAATGTCTTTTTTTAAACATTCTTATTTTCAAGTTAAAAAATTGAACTATTTTGTAGAAAATTTGTCTCTTTCGGTAAAAATTTCATCTTTTTTGGTTTCAAATACAACTTATTGAAATTTTTTGGTTAATAATTCAACAATGTTTTCAAAAATTCTTCTTTTTGAATAAGTTCAACAGGTTTTTATTTAAAATGAAAATATTTTTTGGTACAAATAATCAAGTATCCGGTAAATATTCAACTATTTGGTTTAAAATGAAGTTTTTTGTTGAAATTTGTATTTGACATATTTGAAATGTACAAAAATCTTTTCGAATTTTCTAAAGAATGTTAGGCAAATTTTATTTACTTTTCCCAAAAAACAAATACAGAAACAAGCTTCAAAAATAAAGTTACTCTGAATTTTAAAGGGTTCAAATTCGTAAGCATAAAATTTTGAAATATAACTCAATAATAGACAATGAACTCTAAATTAAGTTGAAATTATTTCCCTCCATAGAAAGATCCAACAAAAAAAAGTTCCTTGGCCTACTGCTATTCTGATTTCGGAATGACTTAACTATTTTTCAGTGAAGCCTCTGGCAAAATATCAACTTTTTTTACTATCCTTGAAAAATATTGCTCAAAAATATTTATTACGTAAATATTACATCCTAAAATTTAAAGAAAAATGAGTATCAAAAAAGCTGGCAAAGTCCCAACAAGATTCTGACATTAATGATGAGAAGCACGTTTTTTTTACTCGCTCCATTAGTTTTCGAAATGATGTTTCGTCCAGACGAAGTAAATTGCAATAGAGTCTAAAACCAAGATTATTAGGTTATTATTCCATTTATTATTTAATCAAAAATTCTCTGACGATTCTTCGAATATTTCAAGTAAACATATTTCATTTTCAACAAGATAGATGAATTTTTAACCAAATAGTCTATTTTCAATCAAAAAATTTTAAACCAACAAGATCAATTTTAAACTAAAATGAACATCTTTAACTAAAATAATTGATTTTTCAACCAAAAAGATTAATTTTTACCAAAAAATGCAATTTTAAAATAAAAACATAATTTTTAACCAAATATTAAATAATAAAATTTTTAGTTGAAAAATTTACTTTCAACAAAGAAAAAAACAAATTCTCAACAAAAAAAATTAATTCTGAACAAAATATGTAATAGCTAATAGTTCAACAAAAAATATTATAATTTTAAATAAGAAATAGTTGAATTTTGAACACGAAAATATAAATTTTTAACTGACATAGTTGCATTGGAAAAAAAGATAAATTTTCAACAAAAATGATGAGCCTTTAACTGGAATAGTTTCATAAATTTTTAACCAGAATGATGAATTTTTAGCCTAAAGGGTTGATTTCTACAACAAAATACAAATTAAAAAAAAATACATGAATTTTTAACTAAAAAAGATAAATCTTCAACCAAAAATTTAATAGTTATATTTTTAATTAAAAAGAAATTAATTAATTTGAATATTTACATTTTAATTAAAAAAAAATTACTTTCGAAAAAATAGTTACATTTTCAAGTAAAATTATGAATTTTTAAACCAAAATTATG
>JAAAKG020140676.1:0-12049 GCA_010014905.2 Druon quercuslanigerum
ATTCAGAAGAGGAGAAATGTGTTGCGCGCGCAACATAGTCATGTGCTATGGTCTCCTACTATTTTCACACGGACATACACCTGACTTAGTATTGGAGTGAATGCGGTTTTAGATCTGGGACCACTGAGTGGCACACGCTTCTGTGTCCTTAGTTCAGGGCTGCACAGCACGCAGAGAATGCATCTGCATCCTGCCCTTTCAGCGCTGATATGAATTACTTTGCATTGTCCTTAATCATGATATTTTTTCAAAGGAAATTTCTTTTAACTTAGCAAAAGATACGGTAAATATGTTTTTTTAACGAAAATAGTACGCGCGTACTAAATGTCTCTTCTTCAAAGGAAAAACTCGGTTCATTTTCGAACATCTTGTTGTACATTTTACAGAAAATCGTGTATGATTTTAAAATTTTGTAGGTATGTGATTTGGAGAAGTTTCTCAATTACAGAGAAATAATTGCAGTTAATTCAATAGGAATAAAACACTGTTTTCCATCTACTTACAACTCTTAAAAATGAGCAGATTATTGTTCTCGTTACCAAAATATGTCTGGCCGCGTGTATAATTATCTGTTACCGTACTTTTAATATCTTTTATACGTGTCGAAACTTAAAAAATACATTTTTCCAACGAACTTGAACGTAGAACTATTAATTTATTAAACATATTTTTTCTCTCAAGAACCATCCATTTTGTTAAAAATGCCGTTTTTTTGGTTTAAAATTTTAAAATTTTATTGAATTGAATATTTTTGTCTTTTGTTGGAAATTACACTAGAAGACTGAAAATTCCTTTAAAAATTAAAGTTTTTGTTAAAGATGCATGTATTTTTTTGATTTTTTGTGTGTTTTGATATAACATTATTATTTTTGATTTAAAATTCATTTTATTCTTTGAAAATTAGGTCTGGTTTTTTAATGAAAATTAAACTATTACCTTGTTTGCTGAATATTTATCATTTTTTTTATAGAAATTTCATCTTCTTATTTGGAAATATATTAGTTTATTTGGAAATGTAACCTTTTTGTTAAAAATTCTTCTCTTTCGTTAAATTATTTTTTGGAAAAATGTTCAACTAATCGATTATATGCATGTATTTCTTTATTGGGTCATTGCTTACTTCAGTTAATAGTCAATTTATTTGCTTAAGGGGATAGTACATTAACTTTTTTTTAAACAATCGATTTTCCAAAAATGACGAATTCTTGTATTTAATATATGTAGAAATGCTGCGAAAGTAGTTATTTTGGTCGTAAAATTAAGGAACATGTCACAAAATGCATGATAATCATAATGTTTTTAATGCATTTCAGAGAATAAAAACTTAAACGCGCTTTTCTAGAAACGTTTTTCGACCTGGTTGACATGATTAAACAATAACTACTGGACCGATCAGTCTAAAACTTTTACAGATTATCCTGCACATGTTTGCTTATCATCCGAACCACCAGAATTATTATAGATCAATATTTAACCCCTTCTTGAACAATATATATAATAATATATTTTTCTTCGAATTTTAATGTCTGCGGTCCCGACCATAAAAATAACTTTATTCTTCTATAATATTGCGAATTCATTTATTGGATAGAAATGTAGACATCATGTTAATTAGATTTTACCAGGGCTAAATTCAGACAGTCGTACCAGTCATATTTGCGATGGAATTAAAAAAAAAACATTTTGTCATAGTATTTGATGTCAATATTTATGTTTGAAAAGTTTAAATATATAAAATTATTATTACCATGAAAACAAGTTCTTAAAAAAACCTCACAGTTCCTATAATAACCCCTTAAAAGTTTAACTATTTTGAAGTTTAAGGAATTTAAATTAGATTAGAATACAATTTAAAAATCCCATTAAACGTCCAAAAATAGGAGGAATAGGACAATTTTTTTGTTTATTCGTTTTGGTCCAAATGTAGTCCTTTGATTATTCTTTTTTCATTAATTTAATTAACTGCTTTGGTTAAAAATTCGTTTTATTTTCTTTGAAAATGAATTTTCGGATTGAGAATGTAACTATTTAAGAATTGGTTTAATATTGATCTCACTGACTGAAAAATTCAGTTGTTTTTCTTGAAATTTCTCTACTTCGTTAAAACTTGGTCTACTTTTGTGCAGTATTAATGTTCGTAGCGCCTACATTTAACATTTGAGTTATGATACAATCTGTTATGAAGTAATCGCTCGTAGTAGGAGATTAATCTTTTTGTTCAAAATTCATTGTTTTCATGAAAAATATAATTGGTTTTGAGTCAACATTTTCATTTTAACTGAAAGAGAACATAGATAAAGATTTCAAGATATATCGTTTAAGGCAACAATTAATTCATTTATTTAAAAATTGAACTATTGTATAATATAAGTATTGTGGGTTGAAAATGAATTTCTTTAATTATGATTTTAATTTCTCCATGTTTTTTTTATATTTACGATCATTCCTTCAGGACCCCGCTGAGTGGCTAAGAAAAGAGGCGGCAGTATCTGTTACCCACAGAAGCCTTTGTACTTTCTTCTCCAGCCTCCAGACTTTAAAATAATTACCATGTATTATCAACATGATTGTTATACAATTTATTTATATGCTGTTAATACTTTTCCTTTTCCAAACATTAGCAGCTTCGGCTCGTTATCGTAGGTACATTAGTACTAAAGATAATTTTTTTCCGGTGAACGACTTTATAGTCATGCTTATAAAAATATTGTACTTTTTTTAGAATATATGAGTTCTTAAGGATTTGAGGAATAAATAAAAAATTTTTTGGAATATAATACGCAACAAAATTTACAGGGCAACTCCGGTGTAAGATTCTTCTTGCAACAGTTACTACGAGTCTCGTTGTTTAAAACATTGATATCGTAAGTTCTTAGGTATTCAGTCAAGTTGCTCAATTCATTGACCTACTATTCGCTTATGCACTATTTCACTAAACCACTATTTCAATGAACAAAATTAGATTAGCAACGGCGAAAGCAACGTGTGGTCAACAAACGTCAAGCAACGTACAGAAACTTTGAGGTTAAGAATTTAAACTTTACATGACGTCAAAGAGCTCTTAGTTCACGGGGATCAACTGAAGATGGCTCTGTTGGCGCAGCAAATACCTGGTCAAAAAAATACATGGAAGTCGTACTACCGTGGGTACGACATACTGAGTACGCAGCGTACGAAATACCGACTAGGTGGGGTACGAAAAGTCAGATGTTAGTGTTTTGAAATTTTGATTTTGGATAAGCAAAATATACATTATTTTGGATTACGTTATCAATAGTATCTCGGAGTTCATCTTCAAGGTACCTAGTCATTTTGATACTTTTCCACAAGTTTTTGGGACCGTCTTTGATATTTGGATGGAACTTTACTTCAAACCACATAGGAACATAAACGCGCATGATGAAAGTGACAAGAATTAGCTATTCGAAAGAGATTTTCTGTTCCTATATATACTTTCAGAGCATTTGTGAGCTCTTGTGAGCCACCTGGCATGCGAAATTTTTTCAGGGCTTTTACGGGCAAGCTGTGGAGACTAATATCCAGTGTTAGCAGCTTTCCAGATGGCTAAGAAATACTTTTGATCTAAGCTCAGATCCTTGGTGTTTACTTCTGGAATATTCGGCGACTCAACATCATTAAAATTCATAATTGGTAAATATTCATATGAAGCTAAATATTTACCGATAGGACCAGAATATTCTTGAGGTTCAGAAGTATTACCATCATAGCACCTCAGGTGTATTAAGCATTTCACGCTGATGGAATTGCATGTCATAAGTATAAGCTACCAGGTTCTTGAATTAGAGATATGTGCTCTTCTAATTTTGATGATTCTTGCAATACCCGGTCATTTGTCATCTCGATAACTTTAGTCTGGTCCCTTCTACCGACAAATACTAGGTATTGAACTTCAGGAACGTATTTGCTAATATCGTACAAAATTGAAGAAGCCAATGCCGCAGTACATCGGTTTCCCACTCCACATTTATCACAAAATGCCGCAAATGTGGGACACTTTATTCAGGTTTGTCCTGTTAATTGAGTGCCAGCTGGGATCCAATCTTCCTCCTCATCTTCTTCTTCAACCGCATCATCCTTCTCATGGTAGATTTTCTTAATGGTAGATGATCCTTCAATTAGCATGTTGCGAAGCTTGTGCACTAGCCGCTTCACTTGGTTGTGAGAATGCCGAGTTCTTGTCAGATGTACAGATACTAAAGTCCTTTTTCTTTAAGTTCTCTGATCCAATAGTGAAACCCTCTCAGATTCAGATTTTTTTTTTCAATTTCGCATTTGTTTTTTGAAAAAATTTAATTTGCCCATGAAGGTTGGGTTATTTTGGTTTCTAATATATGTCTTTTTAAAATTTTTAACTGGACTATGATCGCTTTCGATCATGTTCTGTAAAAATGGCACACGATCCCAGCGAAATTGTGGTAAAATTTCAGCCACAACCACGACTCACGACCGTGAGTAAGGTGGTTACAGTCTGTGACGGGATCAATACGATGATCAGGCAAAAGTTTCGCGCATTCTGAGAACACGGAGCGACCCTAGGACAACCGCCTTTCGTATTTTCCCCGCAAGTGTTTTAGCATATGGTTCACATGCACGGATTCTTTTCAGGCAATTAACCAGTGAAAGCTTTGCACCTACATGAGCGATGATGACGAGGACGATTAATTTAACACAATATTCCGGGTACAATCGTCACAACTCCCTTATAAGGTTTCTATACCTTCCTTTCTTTTCATTCTTCTTGGCTATGATGACTTTGTCAGCCTCTGCCGAAAATTCTATAACGAACATGGTTCGCTTCTCGAAATCAAGGAGAAGTATGTCAGGCCTCGAGTGTGCAACAGTAACAATTGTCGAGAATATAACGTTGCAGTATATGCGGCACTTTTCATGCTCGACAATTGACTCTATTTCCCTAGGAGTGTTTAGCGGAGCGATATTAAAGTTAATGTCGTAAGAGTGACAGAGATGGTAATAAAGCACTCATAGTGCCGCACTGTGCCTTTGGATGTAGGTGGTGCCCGCATGAGTTGGACAAATAGATAGTATGTGTCCTACATGTTTGGGTTCTGGATGGCACGCCCTGCAGCTATCATCGGGAATGTCTTGGCTCAAAATGTAGCGACGGTATGTTAAGGTGGAAATGACACCGTTTTAACATGCCAAAATGAAAACCACCGTGCCCGAATTCAATCCGGGTGATTTAAGGAAAGAGAAAGTTAGCTTAAACGACATAGACTGGTCTTTCACATTTCTGTGGAAGATTCCGTGTATCCTCTAAATCGAGGAGCTGTTCACAGAAGTTTTTCTCCTGTGTTTTCTGTATCCGGGATTTCAGAAGTGAGAACTCGAGATAGATAAGATTTGATGCATTTAGCTCACCCCTGATATTGAAGTTAAGTCCGAGTGTTTCGACAGCCTCCTCCGCTGCTTTGGACACAGAAACGCTCCTTTGCCCACTTCCTCGTGCTTCCAGGCGATTTTAGGAAGAGGATCTCTTCCATTTGCGACTCTGTGTGCTGCACCCAGAATAATCCTGTTGTGAAGACATTCAAGATTCAATATTCCGCGACCACCTTGACGGCGTGAGATGTCGAGTCGCGGAACAGAAGACTTAAGATGTATGCCTTTGTTTATGTAAATAAACTATCGTGTTCCGATATCATGGGATCTGAGCTCCTTCTTTGTCCATAAAACCACTAAAAAATGAATAGAGTACCACCGGGACGGCAAGCATGTTCGTAGCAGATACTTTTTTCCTCGCCGACAGTTCGGATGACCAAATCTACGGACTAGATGTTTATATCTGCTTCGGAGAGTATCCTTTATAAATATCACATTCTGAATACGGCTCTGTGACACACCCATATATGCATAAGTCGCTCCAGCGTAAAGGTGCCGTATAGCGCTTCTATCGACGAGCTCAGTGTCTTCAGAGATTCCATTAAGTTTTCCTCGCTTGAAATAAACCTTGGCGCATGTTTCTAATCTAAATTCCATTGCTATTTCCTTATTTTATCGTTCAAGAATGCCTAGAGCTAGATATAGTTGCTCTTTATTTTTAGCATAAATTTTAAGATCATCCATGTAAAATACATGAGTGACCTTGTGCTTTCGATTTGCAGCTATGCCGCAAAGATACCCCTGGGAATGGCGAAGTGCTAGAGATAGTGAAAATAATGTGAGGCAAAAGTGGAGTGTGCTTATGATGTCGCCCTGAAAGATACCTCTCTGGAAGTTGACCTTGTTAGTTGTCACACGATTTTTTCCAGATAAGATAGTAAATCTAGATTTCACATCCCACGATTTGCGAATGAACCTTTAAGCTTTCAAAAAGACAGATGATAAGTCTATGGGAGGTCGAATCGAAAGCTTTCCCGTTATCAATTCAGGTCATCGATAGGTCACATTGGTTCTCCCGACATCCTGCTACGTCTTTCTTTGAGCCGCATTGTTTATACATTTCTTGCCACACAGGTCTGATTGCCGAAACAATCCTATCATTTAGGATAGCCGTGAATATTTTATACAGTTTGTTCAGATAAGCGATTGGCCTATAATTCTTTAGGTCAGATAAGTTGCTTATTTTTGGCAGAAGCAGTGTGCGCCCTTCTACCAGAAGGTCTTGTTACCATCTGGTCACAGAGCGGAATAGTTCTTCATATCTCTCAATACTTTTTTCACCTCTTCGGTAGTGATGGGTGGCCATTCTTCCTCAGGCTTATAGCTATTTATGTTCTCTGAGACTTCGTCCAGTCTACGTACACTTCGTAGACTTCTCTCCAAATTACTTCGACCTCCTTTGGTTCGGGCGGGTGATCGACAGTAACTGAAGGGTCTTGAAAGAGTCGAGATATTTCAGAGAGAAACTGCTGGTAGCGTCAGGTAGTACCCGTAGTCTCTCAACAATATGCTGTCTGATGGTCAGCAGCTGAATGCGGGACGCGTACTGTCTTGCCCAGCCTATCTTTATGTCGAGTTGATGCATTCGTCTTTTGGTCTTATGATTAACCGTTGGTTTTGATTTACGGTTCGCATCGGCCAAAGCTCTCGCTGCATTACCAAAGATCATGTGACCTTCTTAGCTACTGTCATTTCTACCTATCGTAGTATTATACATTTGAAAAGTCAGACTGTTATAACTTACTTGTAATTTGAGATTATTTTATCCTAAAAAGTAGTCTGCATTCCTGTGTCAAAGCTATTATACGTATATGAACAGTTGTCAACAACTGTTGTCTGACACTTCAACCTAACGGTCCATGTAGTCATGCTGCAATATTCAATATGCCGAGAAACATTTGAGTCAGTTTTTGATTCTATTATAATAATTTTTAGTTGACAAATTGTACTATTTCAAGAAAATAAAAAATCAGGCATGCTAATCATTCACTTGTGCTGAAAAGAATTATTATTGATAGTACATCTTAATTGATTTAAAAGAGACCCGCGCTTTTTGGCACATGCGCAGTTGAAAAAGTAGCTTACAGTGGGCGTATCAATAAATGGCCGAGACAGCCAATGAACGTTGCTGGACAAAAATATCTTGACGGCTCGCAGTAGAGGTGTGGTCCCCTCCAAAAGGGGACATTCGTGAGCGTAAACGTTTCACGATAGGGAATATAGGTACTTGTCATTTGATCGTTAGTGATTTATTTAAGAAAGTATAATACATTATTATTTTTCTCGAAGAATTAAAATTAAAATAATCATAAAAATCAGCGTTGAGTATTTCAAGTTGCTATACCAATTTCAAACTTCTTCGTAATCAATAATTATTCATTAACCAACAGGCTATACTACATCACTTAGAAATGACGAAAAAAACTTCATTATAAACGCTTATAAATTAGCTTATAATAACTAATAACCTATTAATAAAAAATTCAAACAAAATTAAACGGTTTAAGAATTAAATAAAAAGATTAAGTGAAAATGAGCTTCAATAAACGAAAAGTGTATTCACGCTGATAGTTTACAGTAACCTGAAAAGCGGTGGGAAAACTGAGGGATGGCTGGAAGAATCCAGCTATCTACGAGCGCTGAGTGCCGCCCTAGAAAGTGCCAGAGATAGCTGGAAAAATCAAATTATCCACGAGCGCTCAGCAGCTGTGCGTGAAGGGATCGTTTGGCACGGAATACAGTTTTAAAAACGCTCTGAAGTACAGGCTTTAAGATCATTGCACCTTGACGAGGTAAATCCAATCTCGGCGAGGTTCAGCGTGGACTTAGTTTTTGTTCAGTCAGCTGGATTTCCTGAGACGGATAGCAACCCTTAATTTAGAAATGGTTGAAAAAGGCGATATTTATTCAAAAAGTTTTTTTTATTCACCCAATATATTACGCTTCTTTTATTTAAGTTTTAAACAAAATCAGTGATATGAATCATTTTTTTTAAAGTTCGGCAAGGAATGAGGTTTTCATATAAAAGGATACTCACCCAACTCGAATTACTTCAGAACCAACTAAATGTATTTTAGCCGTGACCCATGCTTTCTCTAATGATTTCTGCAATTAATTTTATAATAACAATTCAATAACTATTTATTTGTAGCAAAACAGGGATGAACCCCTGCCCTCCCCTCGAAACAGCTAAAGCTTAAAAATATACAGTGTGTCTCGGTGCTCAAGGTACATTTTTATGTTTTTGAAATCTCATAAAAATGGCGTTGAAAATAATAATAAAGATTTATTGAAAAGTTAATAAATTATGAGTATCTAACTACTAAGGATTAACTAATCAGAAGCACGAGTTAGATGAAAGATAGTCCATGTTCACTGGCGAGCGTGTGCGCAGAAGAAAACTGAGGCCGTTTAATATCAATTTTGCAGGAGGTTGTGAATGTGAAAGGCCCAACTTCACACGTCACCTGAGAGACGAGATATTAAATCTAAGAAAATCTCTGTTTCGTCAGAATACACGTTGAATTATTTTAACTTAAACTTTATTCGAATATTTTGAACTCTTTAGAATTCAAACAGATCCTTAGAATCCAAATTATTTCCTATAATTGTGCTCCTTTGAATTCTTTTAAAGTTACCTTTACAATACAGAATGCATTATTTTTAATTTGCCCACGTCTTCTGTATTATCTGAATTTTACTTAATTCTCTCAATGCCACCGAAAGCAATGTATTTCTTTCTAAAATGCTTCAGAAGTGCAAGTAATTCGCAACTTCGGCAGCATCTAATCTTTTTTTAAAATAGGTAAGAGTTGGTCGTCAAAATGAGACCTAGTCTGTTGAAATATCTAATCGAAAAAATACCAAAAAGTCTTTTGAAATTTATATTTCAATCATGCGACAGAAAGTAATGCATTATTTCGTGAAAATAATAAGAACTGTCCATAATTCCCAATTTTCCTGACCTTCACAAGATTTTAAAAAAGTGAAGAAGAGTTTTCCCTTAAGCCTACTTGGACCACGTGGAGTCTATGTGGATCCTATGCACTCTATTTTGCTTCGACAGTGGCGCCCTTCTTGCATCTAGTTGCTGTGGCCTCTAGTATCTTCCCACTCAGCAGTGCTAAAGACGCCGGCGATTAGAAGTTGCCATTTTTTTTTTGTTCATAAAGTAAGTAGCCTTGCGAAGTTTATTTCTCAATACTGAATTCGCGATATAAGTTTACCGATTGTAATTTCGTGCAAAACTCAATGGGGTCCACGTGGACCCCACGTGGTCAACGTTTAAACTCTATCTCACGAGGTCGACGCAGGGTTAAAGTAAGACTGTGTATTGCCTTCACTGTTTTAAAAACTGCCTACAAAATTTTTACAACATCTGTTAATCTAATGACACTTAAGGCATTGTAAATAATTTTCAACTTCGCTGACATTTGGCCCATTTAAAAAAATAAAAGTTTTTCGTGAAGATAAGACCTTTTTCGTTTCGTTAAAAAATTTCCGAATGGAACTGAAACATTATTTTTGTAAAGCCAGAAGAAGTTTTGATAATTCCCAGCATTTCTGACTTTTTGAATGATTATCATAAAAAAGAGATTGTGATTATATCTCTAAAGCTAAAGCCATATTCTTTTTTCTCCTATTAGTTGGATTTACATTCGCCACCTATGCTATAGAATCGAGATCAGATTCGACAACAGTGCAATATTATGAAACCAATGCATGCGCACCGACGTGCGGTCTGGAATCAGTTTTAGGTTAAGAAAGAAATAGAGCTGGGTATTGCAAAGCCAAGGCATGTGTAGAAAGTATGCTCTAAAATCATTTTTACGTTTAGTTATTCGTGTATTTTCGGCAGTCCTGATTCTGAATAAGGTATAGAGACATGATAGCTGACGATATGAACCTACGAACTCATTGCCAAGCATGACATGGAGGGGGGCCCAATTTATAAGGAGAATGTTGTCTGAAGAAAGCAGTTAGATCAAAGATATTATAAACGTAGATGCAGTGTGGGCTTGGTTACCTGCCATAAATATAGATGGCGCATCCGGCGAAAAAATTCACTTCCCCTCTATCCACCGCCACCCGTCGATAGCACCCATCGTTATAGTTTGCCAACAGACCCCTCAACGCGCAGTGATGGTAACTTAGCTTAGACAAGTACCATATAAATTGAAAGTAAATTACCGGTGGGCAAAAAATTTAGGGATGTCCTAGAGACATATTTGGGACTTCCCTAAGAAGTCTTTCATAACTTGTATTTCGGACATAATAGGGATACTCGTAAGACGTCTATGTCAGTCCGAAATATATCCCAAGAAAGTCCATGTCTTTAAGACGCATTTGGGACATCTTTAGGACATTGAACGTTTTAGAGACGTTGACTTGACTGATATAGGATGTCCTAGGAACATCTCAAGGACGTTCCTGGGATTTTCATAGTTTTGTGCCCACTGGGTTGCCTATTAAAACATTTTTACATTGATAACTTTGCAAAATATGTTTTTTTTTTTTAAATACCACATATACAAGTCCATGAGTAATTTACATTACGGCTTAGTATATTTCTCACCAATTCTAAAATTATATTATACATATTATATTTTTATTCAAACTGATAAAACTTCTAGTGCAATGTATATACATAGTTCTTTAATATTATTTAGTATTTATTTTTCTTTTTGTGGTCTGCAATTTCTATTGATTTTTGTATTATTCGTCTAATCAAGTTCTCGTATGTATTTTCCAATTTCTTTATTATTATATATTCTAATATTTTTATAAAAATAGAATTATAATTCCGAGTCATAGGAAATTTTTTTTTTTAGTTTTTAGATGTTAAGACGGCAGTTCAAAGCTGTATTAAGTTTCGCATTGGAAAACAAATAATAATAATATTTATATATCATTGAACAAGTTGATCGTATACCTTGGTAGTTTATTTACTGTGGACGGGAAGATAGATGAGGAGTCAGATAGACGCATAAACAAAGATAAGAAGGTTATTAGTAGAGCAGGCCCCCTTATAAGAAGTAACACTATATCAAATAAGACTAAAATGGCAATACATAATTCCATATTTGTTCCAACTGTACTATACGGCAGCGAGACATGGGCATATCAAGAAATAGATAAGAGTAAAATCAACGCGATCGACATGAGATTCCTGCGCATAATACGCGGGAAAACTCTGATGGACAAAGAAAGTAACGAGATAATCCCTAAAGAATGTGGTGCGGAAGAAACGCTAGGTGACAAACGGGAAAGAAATCGGTTAAGATAGTTCGGGCATGTTGAGAGAATGAAGGATGGACGACTAACGAAAGAAGTATATCAAGGTAAAGTAAATGGCAGCGTGCCTAGAGGCAGACCGCGGAAGGAATGGTTAGAATGTGTAAATGAGACCCTAGTTAGAAGGGACATGAGAAGCTATAGAAACACGAGAGCCTGCATGAAAAATGCATGGACGTTAAAGAAGCTACAGATGTATGCCAGGACAGTAAAGTATGGCGGAATATAGTTAACAAGAAGAGTGTCAGAAGAGTGAGTGACGCCTGAAACAAAAGACCTTGGATACTAATGGACCCAAGTGGGGAACCTCACATGACGACTTTGTGAGGATCTT
>JAAAKG020140677.1:0-12049 GCA_010014905.2 Druon quercuslanigerum
TTCAATATTGATTCGGCTCATCACAAAAAATAATTTTTTCTTATATCAGCTTTGAATTTTGTCAATTTGATAAAACACTTAAAATTAAATATTTTGATAAACCATTCAATATAAGGTTAAAGGTGGCATAGACTGGAATAAGTATATAAAATGTCATCCATTTGTCTATATTTCAGGTATTATTTTTGACATATTTCACTTAAATTACTTTTAAAAGAAACCTTTTTTTGGATACAGAATTTGATCAATACTAAAAAGCTTCCTCCGCGAAGAAGTAAAAAAGGTTAATAATCAATTGAAAAAAGATAACTATTTCTAGATCATATAATTTCGTTTCATTAACTTCGAACTTCATTACAAATTATAATTCATTTTATTAGGCCATCTTTTAATTGCATAGATAATAACAAGTCTAGCGATAAATTAATTTTATGTGTTTCTAGAAGAAAGTCAAGATAAAAGTGCATTTATTAATTATAATAAAAAGATTGTAGATTAAAAATTTGGTTCGTTTGTATAAAAAAAATAAATAAACTTATGTTTTAAAATATTCAAAATTTATTTAAAAATTGTTTATTTATTTTTTTGTTATATCAGAATTACCATCTCTGATCTCCTCTACCGACATTTTGGATTTGTTAAACAGCAGTCCTGTTGTACCGCTCTAGTTGCAGCGCGGACCTTTCATTTTAGTTCGCAAAAGCAAAAGTCGGTTGGCGCCGCTGCGGAGAATCACTCAAAATCCAATACGTGCGTTGGGCAATCTCTACCCTCATCTTTGACATGATTAAAACGTTTTCAGGTGAGGAATATGAAAGTGATCATTGCACAAACGACTCTGACAATGACGACAGTGGAGATGACTTTATTCTTAAAGGAGAACATAAACCACCCGAACTCTACACGTAAAAGAAATTGAAGGACTTTATTAGAAACTTTGGTTTGCCTAAAGATGCTGCTGAATACCTGGCGTCAGATTTGAAAAAAAGAAATGTTTTAACAAAAGGTAGTAAATCCACCGTGTACCGAAACAGAGAAAAAGATTTTCTAAAGTACTTCTCTCGGGAAACTGATTTAGTCTATTGTTGAAATGTTAAGAGTTTCATGAATGAAGTAAAACTAAATATTTATAAACATGATGAGTGGAGGCTTTTCATTGATTCTTCCAAGCGAAGTCCTAAAGCAGTGTTGCTTCACAATAAAAATAAGCTCGCATCAGTACCAATAGCCCACTCAACTATACTGAAAGAAGAGTACATTAATCTTAAGAAGGCTTTGAGTCTGATTAAGTATTTGGTAGATCAATGGGAGATCTGCGGAGATCTGAAAATTGTAACTATAATGTTAGGGCAACAATCAGGTTTCACTGAATATCCCTGCTTTTTGTGCTTGTGGGATAGTAGAGATCGCGAGCATCACTTCACACAAAAAAATGGCAAGAAAGTTCATCTTTTGAACCTGGTTCAAACAATATATTATACGAGCCATTGGTTAAGCCTACAAAATTTCTTTTGTCTCCTCTTCATATAAAACTTGGCTTGATGAAACAATTTGTTAATTCACTAGACAAAGAAGGAGAATGTTTGACATATCTAGGAAGTAAGTTTTCACGTTTATCGGAGGCCAAAGTTAAGGAAGAAGTTTTTGGTGGGCCTCAAATTCGGCAAATGTTTAAAGACAGTGAATGTAATAAACATATGAATGACATTCAAAAAGCTGCTTGGCTTAGTTTTTAAAAAGTTGTAGAGAATTTTGTAGGAAACCACAAAAGTAACGACTAGAGAGAATTAGTAGAAAATATGGTTCAGAAATACCATGAACAAGGTTGTTTCATGAACTTAAAACTGCACATACTTCAATCATATCTAGATTACTTCCCTGGAAATCTGGGCGATGAAAGCGTAGAACAGGGTGAACGCTTCCATAAAGACATCAAAGAAATCGATCGTCGTTATCAGGGACGATTGCACGATCATATGATGGCATATTTTTGATGGATGTTGAAAAGAGATGTTGAACGCAGAGGAAAAAAACGTAAAAGAAAACCATTAAGCAGATATTTATTAGACACAGGACTAGAAAACATAAATAAAGTTGAATTCATTACATTTAGATTCGTACGCATGACTCCCATTTTTATACTGATACTTTTTTCAGACATTTCGCTGTCTTTTCTTCATTGCTAAAAAGTTTTAAAAGGTTAGAAGAAAAAGGAGGCACTATAAAGTTTGTTTAAGATTAAAAACCTCTAGATGAATAAAAATAAAAATGCGTTTTGACAGCTCGTATTGACAAAACTGCACATTTATAAACGTATCAAACGGGTTCGACTAGGCTAGGGGAAAATTTGTGGCACTTCTAAGTAATTTTGTGTACTCATATTAATATATGAACTTAAAATATATAAAGATAGTGTATTTTTTGATTGGCTGGACACGTAAAAAAAGTTGAGGGAACCCAGAATACTCTAGATTTTACATATTTCCTCTAGGCTAGGGGCAAATTGTGACTTATAAAGGAATTCTGAGCTCGTATTCGCTTTCAATGGTCCAAAATACATAAGGATACACTTGTCAGGTTCAAAGCATGGACATGATATTATATTTTATCATCAAATTTTATTGCACAAGACCACAACTTCCGTAAAATCA
The DNA here is from genome assembly GCA_010014905.2 of Druon quercuslanigerum. Classification (NCBI taxonomy): domain Eukaryota; kingdom Metazoa; phylum Arthropoda; class Insecta; order Hymenoptera; family Cynipidae; genus Druon; species Druon quercuslanigerum. The sequence goes on from JAAAKG020140677.1 coordinate 2,652, forward strand.
GCAGCTTTTGTTAGTTTTTCCCAGATTCCCCTTAGCTAGAAAAAATGTGTGGTACTTCAAAGTAATTTTAAGTACTAATATTTATTTACCAACTACAGTATATAAAGATAATGTATTTTTTTATTGCCTTAGCACTTAAAAAGAAAAGACGGATTCGGATTGCAAAACAGGCAACTTTTTTTTTGGGCCTGTGTTATTTTTTAATTTAAAGAATTACTTCTTCAGACTCGACTTGAATAATATTGATTTGTAAAACCTAGAGAATTTTTTTACCTAAAACCTTTTTATTTGGAATTAGGATAGAAAACTATAATGTAATTTTTTAAGAACAATTTTTCGTGCTTGGTAATGGCAGCTCAAAAATATCTTTACAATGTCGAGTTACTTTCATTTCAAATAAATAAGTTTAAGGTGAAAATTTGCAAATTTTTTTAAATAATGGTATAATTGGAGTTCTCCAATGAACAGCCTTAAATACAGTACATCGCAACTTTGCACTCCTACATTTAGTAGCTCTTTACTGTGCGCACTTATGTACCACACGCATCGTTTGTGCATACCCTCGTTCTGCAGGATACCTCTACGCATTATAAATCTCTACTGCACAGCCTTGTAAACTTTGGGGCACGAATGAACAGCCTAATGCACCACATGAGGGTATTGCGCAGCTTTATGTACTGCAGAATTGCGCTGCGGCCCTGTAAGAACCATATATAGTCGGCTCCCTGAATAGTGCCGTGCTGAATAGTGCCGTTTCTCCCCATCCCTGCGCTAACGCATCCCCCACCATTGCGCTATTGCTTCGAACCCAGGCATTTCAAACCAATCTCTCAGAATACTTCCATTTAATATATGTATGAAAAGAGACTATGTACCGGATTAAAGCTCTATATTACATGTAATAATTAATCAAATACTTACCGAATTATTGCTTGTACAAAATCTACTAGTTTTTGTCGACTCATAATCAAAAAAAAAAGACAACAAAACATATAGACTTCGTACTTGCCGTGAAAGAAAGAAAAAAACTTACGACCAGCAGTATTGAGAGAGACAGAGAGCGAGAGAGAGCGCGGATGTGAATTCGGTAAGGTCATGTGCCAAGAGTGGGGGAGTCTGAGTTTCACAGGAAATCCTCCCCTTCCAGCCCATGTCCGGCACTATTCAGAGAGCGGACTGTATATATACTGCACACGCCTTCGTTTTGCAGAACTTAACGGCGCAGCTTTGTGAGCCATACATCTCTACTGCGCACCGAATGTCTATTGAGCACTTTAATGTACTGCACAACTGTACTAAGCGACTCTATGTACCATAATACTCGACTGTACATCTCTACATTTATTAGGTGTTTGATGCGCAGACTTATATATCACACGTGTCTGATGTGGGCCTCCGTATACTGTAGCACCTACTGCGTAGCTCTACGCATTATAAATATCTACTGCACAGCCATGCATATTACAGAACTCTGCTGTGCAGTCTATCGCATTCATGGCTCTAATCCGCAGTTTAATGTATCATACTATTTTACTGTGCATATTTATCCACTAAACGACTGCACTGCAAGACTGCACTGTGCGGCTGCATGAACTATGTATCTCTACTGCGCACCTCTACGTATAGAAGGTCTCCAATTTGCAGCCATGCGTACAGTCTAAATATGCGGAGCGCCCCTACATGCAGAAGGCATTAATTGTGCACATTCATGTACCACACATGTCTGCTGTGCACTCCCACGTTATGCAGAACTTACTGCGAATCTCTACACATTTTAAATCTCTACTGTGCAGACCTTTCACACTGCAGGACTCTGCTGCGCATTTTAATGCACCAGATAAGGATATTGCGCAAATATATGTACCGTATTGTACGATTTTAGCATACGACTATCCAGAGTATACTGTCTCACCTCTTCCCTTACCTTTTCTATTGCTCCTTTAAGTTTTTCTAGCAGTGTGTCAACTTCGCCCTCTTCCAAACGCACTACCTCCTCTTTTTCTATCTTTTCTCTAAATTCTCTCAAATTTTCCTCCCATAAAATGCCCATTTCAATTTCTTTTCTCTGCTTCCTTTCCCCTCCCCTCTAAATATTTTTTATTATGTCAGAATCTAATCTGTTGCCGTGTCCCCTATACCCGTGAACGGATATTCACCTTCTTCATCTCCTCTTCTATTTCTGTTACTTTTCGCAATCCCATATTTCTCCTTCTTGTTCCCCGGTCCATACATTAAAATCCTATGTCCATTTCCTTATTGTTCTTCATCCCGCATCTTCTCCCCTTCTTCTATACACGCAGACTAAATCCGCAATAGCTTTTCCTAATTTTATTTTTGTAACCATTGTTCCATCCTTTTCTTGTATATAATCTCCCTTTTTCTCCTCTATATCCAGTTCCTTTCTTACCCATCACACCATGCCACCCATTCCTCTCCCTTTCACGTGATCCTTTCTTGCTGCTTGCATCTTCCACTCATAGATTTTCGGTCTTCCGCAAGTATCCTCTCTAAATCCCTTTATAAGGGTTTTTAACTTTATATACATATTCCCTTCATCCCTATCTCTCTCCGACGTTCTTTTTTTCCCTAACCTTTTTAACAGAATTGCACCCTCTCACAATTGACTGTCATCAATTTCTGTATTTTTCGTTTAAATTTTCACATTGTATCGCTCCCTTCATTCACACTTGCACTTGCACCCCAGTCCCCTTACTAACCACACCCGCTCCGTACTCATTCCCCTTTTTACTTCCTCCCAGCCTAGCTCCTTTCTGCCTCGGCATTATCTATGTAATAGTTAAGCTTAGTGCTATTTATTAATTGATTAACTTCGCCTAGGTCTTTTTCCATCTCGGAAATATCTATTTTATAATAAAACTTTAAGTTGTTTTTTAGTTTGCAAACTTCGCCTGGATCCTTTCTTCCTCGGAAAGATTTATTTGATAACAATTCTTGTTACTGTTGAATAATTAATTAACTTCACGTAGGTCCTTTCCTCCTGGAAGGATTTATGCAATAGTAAAGCTTGTTGCTATTTAATAATTAATTAGTTTCTCCTAGGTCTCAAATGGGGACTAGTTATAGTTTTGTCTTTTTGATCGAACAAATTCAATTCAAAATCAAACTTACCCTTCGTTTGATTCAAAATTTATTTCTGCTGTCTTGAAGACAAGTATTAATGCCTTGAAGACACATATTTATGTCCTGAATCAGGACTGCATCAATGTCCTGGAGTCGAACTAACTAAATAAATAAATAGTTTAAAGAAAATGGGAGGGTGTATTTAAAAAATTAAAGAATGTATACTTCGTTCTGGCATAAAAAAATTGTTTAAATAAAAAATCTGTTTCTACAAAACTTTTCAAAATTTAGTTAACTTTCTTTCTTTCATTTACTGAAGTCGGATCAAAATTGTATAACCTCTAGACTAATTTGTTCAAAAAAACATTTATGATAAATTTTTCTACTGGGAAAAATACATTCGTTAATTTGTTCTTTTAAAATGTTTGTGTGGACGTTCTGATAAAACAATAAAATCATCAGTCTCTCATATATGTCCGAGTATTATCAAAGTTAACAATAAAGTTCACATTGACACGATTAGATAACACGTTTCCATGATTTTTTACTGCCTTTAAAGTGATTCCTACTAAAATAATGTGCGACTTATTATCTTGCGATAAATTAATTTATTAATTTAGAGTAGCGTCTATTTTTAGATGAATGCGCTTTAATAAATTTCTATTGTTATCAAAAATCTTCAAATTCAATTTTTCCTACAAAATTCTTCTGAAGTGTAGAGAATATTTTTGTTGTAGAAAGTCGCACGCGATTTTTCAAGATAACTACAACCTTCGATCTCATAAAGGAAACTTTTAGTATGCGCAATTAAGACGCTTATCTCGTAGTCAAGTGGCAATTTTTATCTGGGTTGGGGCGATGCAGCCAGAAGTATATTTTCTAGGTGGCCGCTTGGTAAAATTTAATCTGGTTACCAGTACTTTTTGTGTTTCTTCTATAATTATTTTTTAATCTCTATTTGAAAGGTTCATTGAGAATCACAAAGGCATTTGTGAATTTTTAGCATCTATAAACATATCATAGTCTATTGATACATTATAAAGTATGTATATATATATTGTTCGTTAATTTTAATATTTTTTATTTTGTTGGACCAATTGTTATTGTACCATTTCTGTATTCTACGATTATTTCTTTCATGTAAAAGATATTTGACACCAGAAAACTTTTCCTTTTATATAATTTATGTAATTTCAGCGTAATATTTTTATTATTTGAGTCGAAGCGTTTAGTTTTAGTAATTGCACTCGAAATTGTTGATCGCATTTGTTTGTCTAATTCACTGACAAAATTTTAGATTTCTTCGTTTGATAAGTTTTAGTTATCCGGAATTTCTATTACGTCCATTTCGAAACTTTTTCAATTGAATCTACATTGTGTTTTAACGCTCCATAAAGGCAATCATAAGCATGCGTTGTCATTTTGTTAATTTTAAGACTTTTCGTTTTTAACTCTTGATCTAATATACATAAAATTAAGTAAAAATGGCCCCTTGAAAAGGAAGTTTCAGCTGGTCCAATTAATTTTGCTCGAAAAAAAATCATTGCTTTCAATCCCTTTTTTTTAAAGATATTTTCCTCCTGGATTTAAAATTGAATCTAACCCTGTCTTGCCCGCCGCATATCGCCTCATTAAAAAAGAATACTATTATGTTTAGCGAGATTCTTTTTACTCATGTTTCTGAAGTAATAAAGTTTTCTTAATCGCTATTATAGCCCTGTCATTTCTCATTATTTTGTAGTATTCGATGTAAAATTTATGTTTAGCTTAGTTTTCCTACGAAAGCAATATCTAGCCTTTTGTTTTAATAAAAAATAACAGAATGCTCAGCTAAGGTTAATGGAATTTCTTTTCTAAATGTATCTAACATGGAGTTCAGAGTTGCAGTTATAATAGATGATTCTACATTTTAAAATATTTTCGATTGGGTTTTGTACTCTTTTAGAGTCTTTTCAAATTGTCTATTTTCTGGTGTATCCACTTGAGCTAACCTACTTTCCCTGATCGAGTCTCGTTTATCGTTTATTTTCTTTTTTAGTGCGACTAGAGCCTGACACCTTTTGTAACCGTTTAGTTTACAGTTAATGATAATGAGAGAGATAATGATGAAAATTGGAAATTGTATGAACATTATGCATCGTCATATTGAAGATTTATTATCTAATAAATGTGGACATACGAAATCATGATCATTTTTGAAAGTCGTTTATTATAGTAAAAATGCTTGAGTTCAATGCAAATAATTATTTTTTGAATAAAATTTACTATCCATAATTAATTTCTCTAAGATTTTACCAAAATTGTCTCAACATAAATGAGTATCTTACTTAAAATGATAAAAAAGTAATTTTAAGCTTTATTCTAATAATCTGTATTCCGCATTGAGCATTCAGTAATCAGTATCAGCAACGTTTAGCAGATAAGGTACAGCTTTAATACGACGAGGAATACTATTTAAACATTTTTCAACTTTTCTGTTTACCTTTCCGCAATGTTTCCCAATGTGATTGAGCATCCGAATTAGCTCTTGCTTGGTCGCAGGATCGTACTTGCTGACTTTTATTCATTTGGTTGCAAACGTTCTAGATAGGATTCATATCTTGATATTTTGCCGGTCAGTTGAGATCGGTGACTTTTTTCGACATAAAAACGCGCTAATTCTACTGGCAGATCTGGCAAATCTATCGAATTATGAGTTTAAAAACAAAAGAACGTTCAAAGTACTTACAATAAATGAGAAAAATAATGTGAAAATTGTAATACAGTATATATAATTTTTATGTCTAGCTTGGCTTCTTCCTGAATCCTCCATTCTCCTGACTTGTGACTATTAGGAAACTTTACGCATATGTAATCGTTATTGCAATAATTAGTTTATGGCCGTATTTCAAGCAGTTTTTAAATTAAATGGCAAAGTTTTTTTTGTTTTCCCCCATTTGACCAGTCGACTTGCTAATCTTTTGATTTGAAAAACATTTTCTGTCTTGTTCTTTCCGGAAAACTTTATTAGAAAAACGGGACCCCCTGTATTGATTTAAAGAATTATTTTGCTTCCAATCTTTTATACTTTGTCTTTGAACATTTTCTAAATTCATTTCGACTAATTCGATTTCTAAATTTAGCTCTTCAAAATCCCCACTTATCCCATCAAGCAATAACGATTGCACTCTGTCTTTTTTCGCGTGACATTATTGATATTCTTTGCTTTTAACAAAGCTAGTACTTCCTTAAATGAATCCCAAGCTTCTACATATTTTGGTATCTAATAATTTAACAGATTTTTTTATTTTATAACTGCCTTAGAAAACATGAAATTGTATGAACATTCTGCATCGTCATATTGAAGATTTATTATCTAATAAATGTGGACATACGTAATTATGATCATTTTTGAAAGTCGTTTATTATAGTAAAAATGCTTGAGTTGAATGTAAATAATTATTTTTTGAATAAAATTTATTATCCATAATTAATTTCTCTAAGATTTTACCAAAATTGTCTCAACATAAATGTGTATCTTACTTAAAATGATAAAAAAGTAATTTTAAGCTTTATTCTAATAATCTGTATTCCGCATTCAGCATTCAGTAATCAGTATCAGCAACCTTTAGTAGATAAGGTACAGCTTTAATATGACGAGGAATACTATTTAAACATCTTTCAACTTTTCTGTTTACCTTTCCGCAATGTTTCCCAATGTGATTGAGCATCCGAATTAGCTCTTGCTTGGTCGTAGGATCGTTTGTCACAGAGAACTAGAAAAATACGAAGTATCGTCTGTCTATTAACTGATAATTAATTGGACCTTATATGTCAGTATGAAATGTGTTATAATATTTTTTGGTTCAGTAGCAGTTTTTACTCAGCATGCCATCACAGATTCCCCTCAGTCTCGTGAATTCGGGAGAAGTGATAGAAAAATGATAAGTATTGTTTTGTGACTTAAAACTGTGACTATCACTGTATTGATGATTGTGCACAACATTTTTAATGCTATGGAATTTTGTGAAAAAGAAGCGAGACAAGCTGTATCGCTCATCGCTGACATCAAACATGCTCCAAACGCTGAAGATAAACACAAATTAGATTTGAAATATTCCTACGTCATGTAGTGGGGACCGCTCTTATTATCAACTTATACTTTTATCCCAATAATTAAATATACTTAAATTCCAGATTTAGTACTCTCTAACTGCATATAATGCAATTCCTTTCAATACGCCTAAATGTTGTTCTAACATAAAAATTCAGTTCTGTTTCACGAATAAAGAGAAATTCTCATTTTTTATCAGCTTGTTCCTTTCAAACCCAGAAAACGGGGAATTCGTTTTTGTACACTAGATGATGAATGTTTGCTCCATTATTGGAGAATCTTTTATTCCATCCGTGCTTGGCTATGATGACTACGACGCGTTTCGCGTATTTGAGAAACAAGCTCGATTTCGATATATTACTATGTTTTAGGAACTTTTTATAAGTTCTATATGAATATATGAGGTCATTGTCGGTATAACCCTATTTTTGGCCACAGAGTCGCTTTTTATTTAAATAAATATCTTCCCTTTTAAGCTCTGGTGCACACACTTACCACTACGCTACCGAAGAATGTACTTTCGAGGACCTAACCAGCAAGCATCTAGGACGATCCAGGGACGTGCCTAGCTCTTGTACTTCATGAGAAATTCGAGTACTAAAATATTTGTAGAATCTTAAATTGTATATCCATTTAAAAAATCAGTCCGTGAAGCGGAAGGAAAGCACCTCACATGAGAGTTTCGCAAAAACGGAGACTGTTAACATTTGCTATTATTTTCCTTTTTGTCGTTGAAGATTTTCACTTAATAAAACACCGTTTATCAATAAAAAAAATAGCGTAATACATCTTGATGGGTGTAGCGGGCGGTAGAAGAAAGGAACCTTTAACATTTCTGCCCTCTACTTTTTTTACTTTTATAGTTTTTCAATGCTCCTTTTCCTCTGCCGCTACGGTGACCTAGGCTTGCTGCCTATTGTTCATTGTGATGCTCGCAAAATTCCATATGCTCAGGTACGGACACAACTGCGTACCAACGAATCAATAACAATGTTATGAACGTATTGTATAATGTGTATATGGCCCTTATACAGTTTACACATGTTCTCTTTTGTTTATTTCTTCCTAATTTTTATATTGCATTTGTTCCTATTACATATTTGTATTATTTTACGTGTATCTTATATTCTGATGTTTTATTAGGGTTTCTAATAGAAAAACAAAAAAAATTCGATCCGACATTCGATTCGATCAACGCACTGATCGAATGTTGAATAGTCGACATTCGATCCGTGTTTCGATCGGATCGAATTTTTCGATTCGATCGGTGAGTCGAAAAACCGACATTCGATCTACATTACGATTGGATCGGACTTTCGATTCGATCAGTCGCCCTTAAATTTATGAAAATTGAAAATATTGAAAATCCAATATGCGGCTAACGAAAGGCATCTTAAGTTTTTAATTTATAATTCCAATTCTAAATATCTAATCTGATGCGAATAGAATGCAGATTGCAGATCCAAAGAGACATGAAGACAATACTGTATCAATCTGCTGGTTAATATTATGCATCCCATATATAGTTCAACAATAAAAAAGAACGTGCTGTTAATTTTTATTTTAGAAATTAAAACTTAATATACGGTTACATAGTAAATAGTAATAATAATTATCTAAATGTTATTCATCTCGAGATTTGTAAAACGTTTTTTAAAGGCTTTAAAGGTTAATATTTATTTTCTTGTTTAATATGTTTAAGACAGAATTATAAAGGAGGAGGATCGCTACTGAAGGGAGGCTTAATATTCTGTTATTACTTATTACTCTGGCTTTGTTTTAATTTTTTTCATCAAATGACAGTTTTTAAAAATGTGGCAGCTTCGCGTGCACATTCTCATCGCGCGCGTCGCGCACGGCTCGCTTCACTCGCAAATTAGAGCGCACCTAAGGTGCTATATATTTACCTCGCCCTACGCTCTCGGCCTTTGAATTTTTTTCAGATTTGTGCGTCTGTAATTTGTAGGAGTGTGCGGGATAGAGAATTTCACGGGTCGGGATGGGTCGGGAAATTTTGCATGAGGTCGGGACGGATCCCGAGTTATTCGGGAAACCCCGAAAATGTCGGGAAATCCCGAAATGTCGAGAAAGTGCCTCTCTTGTCCTGAGGCATTTATTGACAATTATTATAAATAAATGCATGATTGGAATAGTTTCAGGCAGAAACGAACCGAAATTTCTTCCGATTGTTATATATTAGATGAGAAAAATACATCAATGTGTA
>JAAAKG020140678.1:0-12049 GCA_010014905.2 Druon quercuslanigerum
ATATAATATTATAAAAAAATAGTTAGAATATTAGCTGTTTAATTGAAAACTTTTCTTTTTGTTAAAAAAAATTTTTTCTGTAAATATAACCATTCCATTTTGGCTCGGAAACTCGCTATTTTGTTGGAAATTTGTCTCTTTAGGGAGAAAAGTAATATTTTTGGTCAAAAATTCAGTTGTTTAATTCAAAATTTAATTTTTTTGGTTACATGAGAAAATCATCTTTTTGGTTGACCATTGGTTTCTTTGATTGAAAATTTAACTAATTTATTATAAAAAAACATTGTCTTTTTTGATAGAAAAGTCATATTTTTGGTAACAATTCATCTATTCAATTTAAAATTTATTTTTTTTTTACCCAAGATTTATTATTATAGTTAAAAAATAATTAATTTGATTAAAAATTTAAATATTTTGTTGACAATTAATTTTTCGTGTTAAAAATGTATCTATTTAAAAAAATTCTGTTAAAATAAATTGGTTTCTCAGCAAATGTAACTATTCAATTTTGAATTGAAAACTCATTATTTTATTGAAAATTCTTTTCTTTTTGTAGAAAAGCCATATTTTTCGTCAAAAATTCTATTATTCAATTCAAAATTCAATTTTTTATCGAAAATTTCTTATTATATTAACTGTTTCATTGAAAACTGTTTTTTTTTGTTAAAAATAATATTTTTTTAATTGTTGATCTTAGGTTTATTGACCAGGAAATATTCAATTATTAATTTTAGATGTTAATTTTGTTTGTCTACTGGTCTATATCAATATTTTAAAATATTGATATAGAGCAGTAGACAAACAAAATTAACTTCTAAAATTAATAATAAAATAATCTTATCAATAAGTAATTAATTAATTTATTATTAATTAATTAATTTGTTGAAAATTCGTCCCTTCAGAGAGAAATGTAATATTTTTGGAGAAACATTCAATTATTTAATTCGAAATTCAATTTTTAATTGAGAATTCATTATAATGGTTGAAAATTAATTTCTTTGATTGAAAATTTAACGATTGATGAGAGAATTATCTTTTTCGTTGACAGTTGATTTCTTTAGTTGGAAATTTAACTATGTTATTTAAAATTCTTTTTGTTTTGTTAAAAATAAATTTGTTTGTTTGTTAATGTAACTATTTCAATTTGGGTTGAAATTTCATTAATTTGTTGAAAATTCGTCTCTTTTTGTTTGAAAAGTAATTTTTTTTCTTAAACATTCAACTCTAAATTTAAAAATTTCATTTTTCGTTAAAGATTTATTAATATACGTGAAAATTATTTTTCTTTAGTTAAAAATATAACTATATTTTTTCATTCTTTTTTTGTGGTGGAATATTAATCTTCTTGATGAGAAAATTATCTTCATCGTCGACAATTGATTACTCTAGTTGCAAATGTAACTATTTTATTGAATACTTTTATTTATTAAAATAATTTTCTTTCTTTAAATATATCTATTTAACTTTGGGTTGAAAATTAATTAATTTGTTGAAAATTCTTCTCGTTAAGGAGAAAAGTTATATTTTTGATAAAAAATTCAGTTCTTTAATTCAAAATTCAATTTTTTATTGAGAATTCATTATTATAGTCAAAAATTAATTTATTTGTTTGGAGATTTAACGATCCTTCGTTTGGTTGAAAATTGATTTGTTTGATTGAAAATGTTACCATTCTATTAAAATTCGGTTTGTATGATTAAAAATAATTTCTTTTACTGTAAAGAGAAAGAATCCATTTTAGATCGAAAATTCATTATTATGTTAAAAATTGGTCATTTTCATGGTTGAAAATTAATTTCTTTGTTTCAATATTTCACTATTTTGTTCTAGGGTGGACGATAGTTAGAAATTTAACTATTTCATTAAAATTGTTTTTTTAAAACGAATTTTGTTTTTTGGAAATATAACTATTGCAATTTGGGTTTAAAATTCATTATTTTGTTGAAAGTTTGTCTTTTCTGGTAGAAAAGTAATATTTGTGGTCAAACATTCCACTAATAATTTCAAAATTTTTGGTGTTAAAAATAATTTTTTACTGTTATTCCGTTTTGGGTAGAAAATTCTTTATTTTGTTGAAAATTCGTCTCTGTTGGTAGAAAGGTAGCATTTTCAACAAAATAGTTAAATTTTAAATCAAAGAATTTAATTTTTAACTATAAGAATGGATTTTTAATTAAAAATTGAATTTTGAATTATATTGTTTGATGTTTTACGAAAAATAGAGCTTTTCTACCAGAAGGGTCGAATTTTCAATAAATTCATTCATTTTCGATCCTAAGTGGAATAGTTATATTTACAGTAAAAAAATTATTTTTAACAAAAAAGAAAACAATTTTTAATACATTGATTACATTTTCAATCAAAGTTAAATGTTGGTAATAATAATAATTTGCAATAATTTGCATAATAATGAATTTTCAATAAAAAAATTGAGTTTGAATTAAGTAGTTGAAATTTTGAGGCAAAATATCACTTTTCTATCAAAAGAGACGAATTCTGAACAGAATAATGAATTTTCGATCGAAAATGGAATAGTTGAAAATAAATTTCTTTGGTTAAAAAATTAACTATTTTGTTTAAAATGATTTTTTCTATATTATTAAAAATTGTTTTTTATTTGTCAAAAATAAATTTGTTTTTCTGGAAAATGAACTATTCTATTTTAGCTCGAAAATTCATTTATTATTAAAAATTTGTCTTTTTTGATGAAAAAGTCATATTTTTCGTCAAAAATTCATCTATTCATTTAAACATTTAGTTGACAATTTATTTTTTGTGCTGAACATTTATCTATTTAAAAAAAAATTCTTTTAAAATAAATTGGGTTTTTAGTAAATTTAACTATTCCATTTTGAATTAAAAATTAATTAATTTGTTAAAAATTCATCATTTTTGGACAAATGTTCAATTATTTAATTCAAAATTCAATTTTTTATTGAGAATTTATTATTATAGTTGAAAATTATTTTCTTAGATTTGAAATTTAACGATTTTATTAAAAAAGAGTTTTTTGGGATTGCATTTTAATTTTCTTGGTGAGAAAATCATCTTGTTCGTCGAAAATTGATTACTTTAGTTGCAAATTTATCTATTTTATTGAATTTCGTTTTCTTTTATTAAAAATAAATTTGTTTTTGTGTAAAAGTTAAAAGTTCATTAATTTGTTGAAAATTCGTCTCTTTTTTTAATTTGTGGTTGAACATTAATATCTTTGGTTAAAATTGTAACTATTTTGATTTTTTTTTGACATAGAATATTAATCTTCTCGATGAAAAGATCATTCTTTTGGTTTACAATTAACTTCTTTGATTGAAAATTTAACATTCCCTTAAAAATTATTTTTCATCGTCAAAAATAATTCTTTCCCACTGAAAACAAAACTATTCCATTCCGGGTTGAAAATTCATTATTTTGGTCGAAGATTCCTGATAATATCGACATAACCCTTGATTGACTTGCTGCAACCTGAGGATGGTAAACAACCTGCCAGAGTACCGTTCTCGCTTATCCACTCTGTTCTTTCCTTACCGGTTTTTTGAAAGATTTTTGACTGTCGTAAGATGCCCTCTTCTCGTCGACACTCGAGAGGTCTCTAGCCCCACCCCCCTCCTCTCCACCCCATTGACCAATAACCAATGGCCAATAGCGATCACCATATAGCATAGTAGTACCGATCGAAGAGAAGAAGTGGATACGGATAGATGGATACCGTACTGTAGGAGCCACGCATATGTGTGATGGGGGGCGGGGGAAGGGGCAGAAATGCCCGGTCAACGCTCCTGTCCTCAGTGGATAAAAGGAACGGAGATCGACGATCTTCAACACAGATCGTCTTTGAAAATGTTGGGGAAGATCGCCGTTGTCCTATCTATCCTGGCCTTGGCCGGGGCACAACTGCCCAATCTGGGCTGGTGTCCGGAATACGTCCCTATGGCCAATTTCGACATGAGCAAGGTGAGTTTATTATTTATCTCGATTTTTTATTTGATATTTGTTAATTTGAGTTAATAATTTCTGTTGGAAACTATTATTTATGAGAGTTGGGGCTAAGAGGGTTTTCTGGGCAAAGTAGTCTGGAGCGTACTATTTTGATCCGATTCAAGTTTTATTTAACAAATTTAAGTTTACTTAATTTTAAAGTCATTTTTGAGAGATGATTGTAATTTTGTTTGATTTTATAGAGAATTGCAGAAAAAGCCTAGAGAAGTGTGTTTCAAAGAGTTGATGTTTTTAAATATTATTTTATAATTTATTTTTATTTATAACGTTCATGAAATCAATTAACTCAAGACACTTTTGAGAAATATAATCCATTAGGTTAAACAACTTTAAATTTATTTATTTATTTATTAACAATATAGACAGTGACAGTGCTACTTTAATATTAAAAATTATTGGATCAAATTCATTTTAAATCGGACAAGCATTGCAACTATTTTGATTTCAAAAATTGACTTTGAGTTTGGGTGTTTTTTCAGAATAATGATTAGAAACATACCTTTTGTTAAGGATGTTTTTTATTTTTTAAATTCTGCCTTTCTTTCCTAAATATAATTTTTATTCATCAGATTTTTGAAATCAGTCCAAACATTTGTGACAAATAAATCAAGTTACAAACCTTACCAAAATTTATTTGTTAATCAGACTATCTTGAACTTAAAAATTGACTTTTATTATTTATTATTATTTTTTCTTTTTAATTGATTCTTGAAAATATACTTCTTATAGATCTTTTTTGTTGTTGTTATTTTTGAACTTTTCCTACAAAATTTGAATGTCTTTGAATTTTTTTTTAAAGATTATTTTCGAAATGTTTTTTTATTCATGAAATTCATGAAATCAGGCAAGTTTCTCAAAAATAATATTTATTAGGTTATAAACCTCGCAAAGTCATTGGTTTTTTATTAAATAATTAGCAAGTGAAATAGAAAAAAAATAAAAAGTAAAAAAAATAAAAAACTATAAAAAATATTTAAAAAAATAAAAAAATAAAAGATAAAAAGTTATTGGACCAAATCCATTACAAATTAAACAGGCATTGCAACTATTTTGATGCCAAAAATAGACTTTTTTGAGTTTATGTTTTTTAAACTGATTGAAATTTTCTGACAAAATTTATCTTTCTTTAAGTTTTCGTTTTTATTAAAGAGTATTTTCTAAATGTTTTTTTTTTATTCTTGAAATTCATAAAATCAGTGAAAACTTTTCTGACAAATATTATCTAGCAGTTTTAAACCCTCACAACAATTTATTTATTAAAAAATTAATGCGTGATCAAAAATGAAGATTAAAAATGATTGGACCAAATTCAGTTTAAATCAGACATGAAGTGTAATTATTTCAAAGTAAAAAATTGACTTTTTGAGTTTACATTCTTTTTACCTGATTTTTGTAAAAATACTTCTTAAGTTTGTTTGTTATTTTTAAAATTCTCTTACACAATTGCAATTTTTTTTGAATTGATGCTTTTAAAGATTCTTTTCTAAATATTTTTTTTATTCATGAGATTTTCGAAATCAGTGAAGACAGTGTATCAGGTTACAAACCTCACCAAAATTTATTTCTTTTATAACAAATTAATCAGTAATTAAAAATCTAAATTAAAAATGATTGAAGCAAATCTATTTTAAATTCGACAGACATTGTAACACTTTTATTCCAAAAAAGGCTTTTTTGAGTTTATGTTTTTTAAACTGATTCTTGGAAATATACTTTTCAAGGCTTTTTGTAATTTTTTTCTTATTTTTGAAATTCTCTGACAAAATTTAACTTTCTCTGAACTTACGTTTTTCTAAAAAATTATTTTCTAAATGTCTTTTTATTCCTGAAATTCATGAAACCAGTGAAGACTTTTCTGACATATAATACAGTACTATCAGGTTACAAATCTAACAAAAAAAAATTGTGTAATTTTCACATTAATCAGTAATTCAAAATCAAAATTAAAAATGATTGAACATTTTTTAACTGATTTTTGGAAAAATACTTCTCAAATCTTTTTTTATTTTGTTGTTATTTTTAAAATTCTCTAAGCAAACTTAACTCTCTTTGAATTTACGTTTTTAAAGATTCTTTTTAAATATTTTTTTATTCCTGAAATTCATGACTTTTTGAGTTAACATTTTTTTAAACTGATTTTTGGAAATATACTTCTTAAGCTTGTTTGTTACTTTTAACATTCTCTTACACAATTTGGATTTTTTTGAATTGATGCTTTTAAAGATTCTTTTCTAAATATTTTTTTTATTCATGCGCTTTTCGAAAACAGTGAAGAGCTTTTTGACGAATAATATCTATCGGGTTACGAACCTCACCAAAATGTATTTCTTTTTTAACAAATTAATCAGTAATTCATAATCAAAATTAAAAATGATTGAACTAAATCTATTTCAAATTCGACAGACATTGTAACACTTTTATTCCAAAAAAGGCTTTTTTGAGTTTATGTTTTTGAAACTGATTCTTGGAAATATACTTTTCAAGGCTTTTTGTAATTTTTTTCTTATTTTTGAAATTCTCTGACAAAATTTAACTTTTTCTGAATTTACGTTTTTCTAAAAGATTATTTTCTAAATGTTTTTTTATTCCTAAAATTCATGAAAACAGTGAAGACTTTTCTGCGTAATAATACAGTACTATCAGGTTACGAATCTAACAAAAAAATTTTTTTATTAACAAATTAATCTGTAATTCAAAATAAAAATTAAAAATGAATTAACCAAATCTATTTAAAATTAGACAGGCATCGAAACTATTTTGAAGATAAATAATTTTTGAAAATATTCTTCTCAAGGCTTTTTGTTATTTATTGTTATTTTTTTAATTTTCTGAAACACTTTAACTTTCTTTGAATTTATGTTTTTATAAACGATTCTTTTCTAAATATTTCGTTATTCCTGAAATTCATAACAAAAATTACAAAAGATTTCTAAAATTATTAAAAAACGATTTGGAAGATTTAATGGAAACTTTTTAAATTGTTTACTATTTTTATCAAATTTTAGGTAAAACTCGAATCATTCACAAACATATTTGCAGGGTTTATAAGTTTCAAAAAGATTAAAAAATAATTTAAAACATAACAAATTCAAATATTTTTTCCACAAAATGTAGATTTTTGAAGATTTTGAACAAAAATTCAGAAGCTTTTTAAAGAATTTTGAAAGGTTTCAAGAGAATAAACAAATTTTCTTCAGAATCCTGAAAAATGTTTAAAATCTTTTTCTATTTTGGAAAATTAACTTTTAAATAAAATGTTATAATATTTCGAAATATTTTAACGTTTCCAAAGATTTCTAAAAATGTAAAAATATTGCCGGAAATGAATAAAATAATTTTTTTCTAAACTGCCAAAAGTGCTAAATATATCCTAATCTGATCAGAAAATCTTCTAATACTATGTAAAATCCTGTAAAATAAAAAAAAAATTATAGATTTTTTTTCGACGCCTGAGATACTCAAAACTATTTTTGAATTTTTTTAAAAATCTTAGAAAACTTATATATTTTATAAAACTAAAAAAAAAACAACTTAAATTTAGAATCTAATTTTTAGCACAAATTTAAGTGTTCAAAAGCCAGTGGTAATGCCAGTAAATCTTAAATTAACTAATTTTTTAAATGCAAAATTTGGTCAAAAAATCTCGCGATTTCGTTTTATCGAAAATCAGATTTCTAAAAAAAATCTTTTTCTATAATTTGAAGAATTAAAAGAATATTACTGATGATTTTTTTTATTAAGAAAGATTAATTTTAATAAAAAAATTAATTTTCTTAAGAAAAATTATTTCCTGGACAAAATTAGAAATAGTGAAAAATTCATTTACAAAAAATCATTGTTTAAATATTAATTTTTTGTAAGTTTTAAATTTTTCCAGAGACTTGTCACTTTCCAGACTTTTTCGCACGACCTTGAAATTTATTTTGTTAAAAAAAGATCTATTGAAGAATAATTTACGAAATTTGTATTTTTATACAATTTATTAGCAGCCAATTTTGTAAAAATAAAACGACATTATTTGCTTGCAAAATTTTTAAATTCATTTAAACAATTAAAATATTTTTCTATCAATTATATTAAAAGAACAAAGTCTTGAGAGCGCGAAATAACTAAGATTTGAATTTTTTTCTTTTTGTTTATGAGATTAAAAATTACTTTAAATTTATAAGAAGGAAAACTCCCTATTGTTTTTAATTATATCCCCAACAAAAAAATTTAAAATTTAAATTTCCAAGGGCCCATAATTTCAAGTTGTGCTTTCACTTATTGATTTGTTATACATATTTATTATTTTTTAAATAATTTTTTAATTTACTAACTATGTTCAATTTATTAAAAAAATTATTTTTTTTTATTCAGTTTTTGGGAACCTGGTACGAAGCAGAGAGGTACTTTCAACTTTCTGAAATTGTTTCTCGTTGCGTGATGGCCAACTACACAAGAGCAAATGATGGAAGGTTCCGCGTAAGCAATGAAGTGATCAACAGATTGTAAGTGCAAATCAATAATATTAAGTAAATAAAAAGTAACAAATATTTCATTAATAATAATAATAATAATAATAATAATCATTATTAAAAATTATATATTATTACAATAAATAAATATTAATATTATCATAATATACGATATAATACTAGTCAAAATTGGAATTCTTAAATATTTAAAGCATGCTTTGACTGAACATTCAGTCATTTCTGATGAAAAAAAATCGTTTTAACAGATAAATCAGTAAATATTGATGACTGAATCAGTATCTTCAAATTATTGATTTCTATTCATCATAAATGATTAGTTACAGCTTAGATAATTAAAAACAACTGATTTAATTAGGGATATTTACTGATTATAATAGTCAAAATAAATTAATTATTTAACAAAAATTAAAATTTTGATAATTTAAAGTGACTGATTCGGCCTGTGAAATTAATTTATTCAATAAAAACTACATATTGGATCATTTTAAATTACTGTATTCATCAGTGAATATTACAGATTGGATAATTCAAAATCACTGATTTCCTCAGTTATTCCAATTTACCGATTTCAAAAGTAACTTTTGGTTGATGTTTCAGTGGTCGAAGCCGCATTATGTAAATCAATAAAATTTGACTGTCAATCAGTAACTTTTGACTGATTAAAATATAGAGTGTAGTACATATAGCTAAAACTTTATTTTTTGTCGAATTTGTATAAAATTCAGTATTAGTTGGTATTAGTACGTCTTTAGGGTTGCTGATTTTAAATTTAACGTCAAAAGTTAAAAAATTCAAAATGGCGGCAAAAATTATAAATTTTCCACACATATAACCTAAACTTAGTATTATGTGTTTTTGAGATTCCTGATTGCGAATTTGTCGTCAAAGTTTTAAATTCCAAATTTCAGATTCAAAACCTAAATAGCATATCCAAGATGGCGTCATAAGTTTTTTAATTTGTAAATTTTTACAGGAACTTGGTATACGTGGATTTTTTGAGATTGCTGATTTCAAATTTAATGTAAAAAGTTATAAATTCAAAATTTTGGATCCAAAATGGCCACCTGAACAGTTCTTTAATTTTTACATTGTATATATTAAACTGGCAGTTAGTATAAAAGGGGGTTTCAGGTCGCTGATATTGAATTTAATATAAAAAGTTAAAAATTTAAAATTTGTGATCCAAAATGACACCCAAAATGTTGCAATTTTTACATATTTTATATCAGACTTGGTATAAGTGATTTTTTAAGATCACTGATTTTAAATTCGATATAAAAAGTTACAAAAAAAAATTGCGGATGCAAAATGGTAGCCAAAATTATTACATTTTTAAATATTTAATCTAAAATTTAGTATCAGTGGATTTTTGAGATCTTGGCATGAAGGTTTTTTTTGAGGTTAATGATTTCGAATATGATCATCAAAAGTTACAAATTCAAAATGGCGGATCCAATATTGCCACCTAAATAATTTAATTTTTACACATTACCTCAAACTTAGTATGAGATTTTTTTTTAAATCGACGATTTCAAATATGACGTTTCAAGTTATAAATTTAACATGACGGATCCAATATGGCGGAATAAATGGTAAAATTCGTACATATTTAACTGAAACTTGGTATAATGGGATTTTTTGGGCTGCTGACTTAGAATATGACGACGAATGTTACAAATTCAAAATGGCGGATCTAAAATTGCTACCAAAATAATTTAATTTTTGCACATTACCTCAAACTTGTTCCGAGGATTTTTTTGAAATCGTTGATTTAAAATTTGACGTTTTAAGTTATAAATTTAACATGACGGATCCAATATGGCGGAATAAATTGTAAAATTTCTACACATTTAACTAAAACTTGGTAAAATGAGATTTCTTGGGCTGCCGACTTAGAATTTGACGACGAAATTTACAAATTCAAAATGGCGGATATAAAATTTCCACCTAAATAATTTAATTTTTACACATCACCTCAAATTTGGTCTGAGGGTTTGTTTTTTAAATTGGCGATTTTAAATTTGACGTTTCAAGTTACAAATTAAAAATTTCGAATACAATATGGCGTCTTAAATTCTGAAATTTTTACACATTTGATTAAAACTTCATAAAATGGGATTTCTGAGGCTGCTGGTTTCAAATTTGCCGACAAAAGTTACAAATTCAAAATAGCGGGTCACAAATTTCCACTAAAATAATTTAATTTTTACAGATTAAATTTTTGAAATCGGTGATTTCAAACGTTTAAGTTACAAGTTTAAAATGACGGATCCAATATGGCGTCATAAATGGAAAACTTGTAAATATTTAACTGAAACTTGGTATAAGGGGGTTTTTGAGGTCGCTGATTTCGAATTTGACGTCAAAACTTACCAATTCAAAATGGCGGATCCAATATGGCGTCATAAATGGGAAACTTGTAGACATTTAGCTCAAACTTGGTATAAGGGGGTTTTTGAGGTCGCTGATTTCGAATTTGATGTCAAAACTTAAAAATTCAAAATGGCGGATTGAAAATCAGCACCAAAATTATTGAATTTTTACACTTTTTATTTCAAACTTTTTTAAGGTTGCTGAAATGAAATAATTTTTGGATTAATTTTTTCAGTACTGGAGTCAAGAGAGTACTTGATGGAGAAATTAAATCAGCTGCTTCGAAAGCTGACGAAGGAAAACTTCATGTGAGATATACGACCTTGCCATTGACACCAGAGACTCAGTACTCAGTTTTGGAAACTGATTACAAAAATTACGCTGTTTTGTGGAGTTGTTCAGGATTTGGACCAGTCCATACTCAAAATGCTTGGATTATGACCAGACAACGTCTTGCACCTGGAGAAGTCCTACAAAAGGTGAGAAAATATTTTAGATTTTGAAAATTAATAAATTTTTTTTTTCGATTTGAAGATTAAAAAATTTTCAAAATTATAAGAATCCTTTTGTACTGTTTTCTGAAAAATTAAAATTCCTGAAAAAATTGGAAATAAAAAATTATTGAAATTAACATACTACTGACAATTTAAATTTCCTTACATGAAATTGTCAACATTATAAAAATTCGACGCTGGAAAATTCCAGAATCTAAACAATTAATAAAATGTTGATTATTAAGAGTAAATATAATAATTAAAATATTTTATTTGATAAAAATATTTTACATTTAATGATAAATTATAATAAAAACAATTTTTCAGACTTTTGAATTTATAACAAATAAGTTAATTTTTAAACAAATAATACAGTTGAATTTTTAACCAATTTTTCAAATTTTCATGCCAAAAAACGAATTTTGTACAAATTAGCCGAATTTTTATCCCGAAAATATTATTTTTTAACAAAAAAGTTATTTTTAACTAAATAGGTAAAACTTTAACCATGCAGTTGAATTTTTTACCAAAAACATGAATTTTGAACCAAGAAGATGATTTTTCTGTTGAAAAGTTAAATTTTTTAGCAAAGAGATGAATTTTGAACAAAAAAATTAATTCTAACAAATTAGTTTAAATTTTTATCAAATAGTTGAATTTAAAACCAAAGAAGAATTCTCATTAAAAATTGTAATATAAAATATA
>JAAAKG020140679.1:0-12048 GCA_010014905.2 Druon quercuslanigerum
TCATCGATTCGGTTTCAGGAAAAAAATTTCTTCCGAAGATGGTTATTTATTATCTTTTAAAATCAATAAAAAATGTTCGCCTATTTCCGTTTGAATATACAAATACAAATCTCTTTTCACGGATTATAGACGCTTACTGAAAAAGAAAGTAGTATTTAATCTGCGAATATATAAATTAAAACATTTTTTTAGAGAAATAACGCAAGTCCGGTCGACTGCGGTTTCGTAAAACAGCGTTCTCTGGTTTGAGACGGCAGTGCTTCCAAACTCAAGAGAGCGACGTTGTATCAAACTTTGGGACCACCACTTTCCCAACTTTAGCGCTGCAGTCGCGTTAAATTCGTAGTAACACTGCAAAGTTTGAATTACCCTTCTTCCTCGACAATTGGTTCTTTCGTCCTAGACGTAGAATAGCGTAAGGGTGTTTTATGACTCATTTGAGTGGTTAGATATTTTTGAAGCTCTAAAAAATACCTAGAAGACTAGATACTGGAGTTCAATTAGTTTTTTTTTTAGTTTTTGCCTTCTTAAATTACACTTTTGCTTTCCTTTTTCCCTGTCGTATCTTTTAAAACCCAATATGATTTCAATTTGAAATATTTGTATATTGCGATATTTAACAAAATAATACAAATAGCAACCGTTATAAATATGACGTATGATCATATTTCCATTTCACAGATTCTTCAGAGCTTACTTTCGCATAGTGGGTCTTCGAAAAAGATTCTTTAATAAAATTCGGAATAAAAAAGAAATTTCGATCAAATTTATAGATTTCAATTGAATAAAAAATATTATTCAGTGATTTTGAAAAAAACAAACAAGAAGTATCGAATTATATAGGTATTTCTGTTGTATTTTACAGGGAGTGAGTGTTTAATAGACTACTATCTGCATAATCTGTGGCAGGAAGAAAACGAAGATCAGAGTAGAAATCGAGCAGATCTTTCGGGCCTTGGACTTACAACTTTGTGTAACGAAAATTACTTTGCTTTCTTGGAAGAAATAAATTTAGGAGCTAATAATTTGGGAAATTCTCTGCATAGACTGTACGCTTTTCGCGAATGTAAAAGGCTGTCTTTGTCAAGTAATGATATTAAATCAATATCAAAGTTTCCTACTTTACATAAGCTTCAAGTATTGTCGCTCAGAAATAATGGAATATCTAGTGTAGAGGAAGTTTTAGATTTAGTAAAACGGCACAATTTATTGACATTAGATATTCGGGAAAACCTAGTATGCGAATTCGGTGTGAAAGAAAAAATTGAAGCTATATCATCGAGAGTGAATGTAAAAATATAGTAATTAATATTCCTCCATGCATGTTTGTCATGTCTTCATTTGATGTATGTTATATTTAGCTAAGACTTCCGATTTCTATGTGAAGCGTGCGGGGCCCTTTATAAAACTCTTGAATGATTTAAATCTCTCTGCAATTGAACTGTATGAAAATGAAATTTTTTAAATAAAATAATAAAAATATTATTTAATCACAATCTTTTATAAATTATATTATTTCAAAATCATTTACTTGGCAGATTCGTCCCTTATTTATTTTTGTAAGGTTGTAATCAGATCCATACCACCTTCTTTCTGGGGATATTATCTCCAGATATATAAAATATGGCTATGGCAGGAGTTCAAATTTAGTAATTGTTGACCTTTCTGTATTAGGCCAGCGTATCCAAAATTGCCAAATACCCTTTCTACCTTCTTAGCGATGAATCACGTGTCTTCAATATATGAAAACAACATTTAAGAACTCGTAGAAGATATATGAAAATCGATATCGAGGGATTTGAGCTCGTCCTTCGCCCATGGAACCACTCCAAATGAATAGATTGATTGTAGTACGGGAATCATGTTCATTGCAGACCTAGGGCAGAAAAGGGCGTCTTTGTTTGATACGCAATAATGTAAAAGATGTTAAGGTAAGGAGGTACACAAACTATACTTTACCCAGGCAGAATAGATCTCGCCACAGTTACTTTAAAAACTGATACACTCCCTAAAAGTATCATAATTATTGAATTTTATTCAATTCCAATTCTTAGATTGTCTCATTAAAATTTCTTTTCAATATTTTAATTGAGGCGTAATTTTTAACAGAGTTTTAATAAGTTTTTATGATTACAATGAATTCAATACTGCTTCAACTTGATATAGTAGATTATGTACCTAAGCAGTAAAGTTGAAGTTTATACGAGGATGTAGAATTTAAATTCAGAGCCGAAGATGTGTATGATAAATCTGCATCCAAGTATAAACAAACTTTACTGCCGTGTGAAATAGGTAAAATGAGCTCCCTTTTTTTGTAAAATGACTATTTCACTTTTTAGCTAAAAATTAATATTTTTTACTTTAAAATTTCAACTAATTGCTTGAAAATTATTGCACTTCGTTCATAAAGTTCCAAATATTCGGTGACACCAGGGTGTTTTATTATTTGTGTCTTGTTATAATTTTATACTTAATAAATGTGATGAAATAACTTATAGTACGTGAATAACAATTTAATAATTCTTTAATTTCTCATTCAGAAGCATCTCGGAATTGTTCGCAATTCAAAGGCCTGGAGGGTAAAGTAGAATTCAGGGCTGAAATAATATACGTTTAGAGGACTACTAAACAAGGGTACCATAATATGAAGAAGATCATTCAAAAAGCCCATTAGTATTGATATGGAATAAAGAGGATTTGATGGAACAAATTAAAGCTCTGGAAGTACTAAAAGATCGATGTGAAGAAAGCAACCTGTCTGACGATGACGGTTCCTTCGGGGATGATGAATGAGAAATGAATTAAAAATTTAAAACAAAATATAGATTTTGGAAGATTTCAAAACAATAACAAATAAAATTCAAATTATAATTTAAAAATGTTAAATTAGAGGAATCAAAGGTTTTATTCTAAGTCACGTTATGACACTCAGCATTTTTGTTAGAATTCAGCGATTTACAATATACCTTCGTTCGATAGTTCCTTTCTAAATTGTCGCTTAAGAACGACCATCCAATCAAAATTAGCAATGCTTGCAAAAATGTTCTACTTCACCTATGCTTTCGTACCTTCCAGTCGGTCACACTAAAAAATGTCAGGGCAGTTCTTTACTACTTTTGGTACCGGCTAGAAGTACTAAGGAATCTGGAAAAACACGGTTTCTCTTTCCCGTCTACACTCGACGCGTAACTGCGCTGGGCAGCACGTCATTGGGAATTAAAGTTTGTCATTGGTCAGGAACGACGTTTTCAAACGATAAAACCGACCCGACCACTTATTTTGATTAGTACGAATGGACCCGCGTTTCTAACAAATTCGGACGAACTGGACGGCATCATTGGACCTAATTTGACAATTTAATTGACGCACCCAATAAGCCATACGAACAGATGTAAAACACTTTCAGATATTTAGTCGAAGGAAGGCCAAACGCGAAATTAAATGACATATCGACGTACAGACGTATAGCCTTTCAAATTAAAAAAAGACAGCAGAGATCGTTTCCGCCGTGAAGGATGTGTCGGTCCTGTAAATCAGCTTAGTGCACCTAGAATAGGGACGGCGAATCTGGCCCAGTGCAGTTCTCAACGTTTACCTGAAACCATAGCTCCTACCCCAAAAAGCAAGAAAATTAATCCTTGTCCGCTCCGTATTTCTCTCTGGCGAATGAAGTGTGGTAGTGTGGTATTAGTACTATAAGTTAAGGTAAGTCAATTATAAAATTTACTTCTGTTTCTCTTGATTCTTTTGGAATTGTACCATCTCTTTGCATATTACGGTAACGGGACATTAGAACAGGGAAACATCTTGAATTAATAAGATGGAAGTCACGATCCCACAAATTTAAACAAATTAATAACTTTAATTTGGCACGTACGTAATAGTTCTGGATTCATGTCGGCAATATCTCCAGGTGCTTTTGTCATTTCTTCAAAAAAAGTAATCATATAAACAAAGAAATTGTTTATAATTTTTAGGAATTTTTTAACAATTTTGGCAAACAATTAAGATTGACTAATTGAAACAAATCATACCTGGACGTACAATAAATGAAAAAATGTTAAGCAATGCAAAAAAGTTAGTTCAAACATTGTTTTTACCCCCTCCACGAAAACCCTCTAAGATATACCATGGCGCTTATAGATTTCTTTATTTAACTTTTATTGTTACATACCAAGAATGATAGTGTGGTTTGGTATGGGTGAAAGTCTAAGTAGATGAGAGATGAACTCGAAAGAGCCATCGGCCCGAATCAGTGTCGACTATCAAAGGAATTTTACTAAAACTGGGAAAGTTAACACGTAAGTGAACTCGACCGCCACCAGTCTTGGGAAGTAGAGAAATCTACTTGATACTGGAAGAATCAGTTAATGATTGACTGGTGTTGTTCGATCCGCTGGTAATTGATTAATTGCTGGTTGATCGCGTGACTAGGCCATTGTTGATAGACTGATTTGAAACTAACCAGTGTAATGCCAGCAACTGGAAGAGATGAGTAATTAATTACTACTCCCGCGAAGAAAGGCGTAGTAGCTTTTTTTCTGTTCCATTGACACAAGGTGCCTTCGCAATGGGTGAAGAGGCACTAGAAGCATCAACCTCCAAGAGGACCCAGCTGGTAACATTTCCATGTACTTGTTTGTGCATTTAAATGGTTAAGATGCTTCCCAGATGGGTGTCTAGATCTTCTTAGCTTGATCTGATTTCTTGTTGAAATATAGATCCGA
Source organism: Druon quercuslanigerum (assembly GCA_010014905.2). Lineage (NCBI taxonomy): Eukaryota > Metazoa > Arthropoda > Insecta > Hymenoptera > Cynipidae > Druon > Druon quercuslanigerum. The sequence goes on from JAAAKG020140679.1 coordinate 4,728, forward strand.
CTAATAAATTTCTTTGAAACATCTGCAAACATTTTTCCAAGCACGTTCGAGTGTGACGAGTCTGTGTGCGGAAAACCAAAAAGTTAAAAGTACTAATTAATTATTACAATTAATTAGCTAGAAGAAATTTGATTCATTGCTTTAAACGGGGGATTTTGTTTTTGTTCTTCGTGGACAATCACTGAGAGAGGGGAGAGAGAGAGAGAGAGACTAATACGCTAATACGCACGCTTTACAGAAAGACATGCTTTTAATATCTGCGAAACTTTTACCTCTTTAATGGTGACTTTCAGGGTAAAGCAATCCTTTAACTGGAATGCAATAATCCCCGTTCATTCCATCACTCTCGGCATGACGCGTCGCGATTGTCAACTCGAAGTTATAACAAATATTCCTTTCTTTACTTTAAATCTCCCCTTCACGTTCTGGTTGCACAAAACATGGTTTTTGGCAAATTGTGTACAGTTCACCCCGCGCAGAAGGATTGTAGAGGAGAAAGTAATTAATACTTCGCCTCGAAAGGAAAGCGAAATGCTTCCTGATTCTCATTGTTGAGCATGAACAAGCGTGAGTGCCTTTAGGATGGGCGAGGAAGCATTAGAAGCATGAACCTCCAAGAGGACCTCGCTGGAAACATTTCCATTTACTTGTTTGTACATGTAAATGGCCGAGATGCTTTCCTGAAAGGGCGCCTACTCGCAAATTTCACAAAGGGACATGATAAAGGTTCCGATGTGTAATCAGTCTGAGCCAAGGAGACCAAGGTGTCTCATCAGGGGAGCAGATTAGCCGTTTACAGGTACACGAATGGACCTGGAAACGTTACCAGTGGGGACCAACGAGGAGGTCCTGCTCCTTATCTCTCTCTGCCAACCTGGTACCACACTTTAAAGTGGATGAGCAAAGAGACACTTCACCTTGATTGCGAAGAGCACTTTCATGCTCTTTTCCCAGTCACTGGCCTTTCACGACTGGTCGGCTTTTTGGAATTAACTAATTGACCGATAAATCAGTCAATCAATCAATTCTCCTAGTGTTAAATGTACTTCTCAATTAACCTGTACTGGTGGCGGTTGACATACTTACATAATCCTCTTCCAGTATCTCACTGGTGAGATTTTCTGCATCAAGGCCACTTCTTATTGTGGAACAAAACCAGACGTAGGCCTTAGCTTAGGCATGTTTTTGCTTATAAATGCTCTACCCTTTTTCGAAACTTATCTCTTCAGGGCGACAGTTCACGGCGCGAACCGTCCTAGGTAAAACGGGCGGAGCGAGGAAACATCGCGAGTGTTCCTTTTTCTATCCGACTTCTTACCTAGCAAGGTAAAAGACTTGGTGTATGAATACTGATGAGCCAGGGCGTTAATCATGTTGATCCTCTCGGATGGAGAGAGGATGGTGGGACTTTTTTGCTGACTAAACATTTTTTGGAAGTACTTGCCTTAATGCATGGTTGCTAGACCAGTTATAAACAACGTTCCAGTCAACTTGTTTATTGATCTGTGATTTTGATGGATAACTTGATCATTTGGCTAAAATTTGATTAGATTAACTATTTATTTTTATCAGATAATTAATGTCTTTCTAATTTTACTTGCTGTTTCTCATAACTTGTGCCGATATATATTGTAGTAACGAGTATATGAATTTTGGCCAATTAGTTTATTAAGCTATGATTTTTACTCTTTCCATAATTATAAGTAATCGAATCGATTTTCCAAAAACGTATCTAGAGTATCGATCCTTGTGACTAGGGGTAGTATTATTGATTCTTATTGATTTCCAAGATACCGATCAATGTTGCATTTTATACTTAATAGATGGCTGAATTAAATATAAGGATTATAATTAAATAAGGCTTTGATGCTTGATAACAATCTGCATTGTTAATTATCATTTTTAACTCGCGTTGGATCTTACAATTATTCGGATAATAGGAAGGCGAGTAAGTGGCATGAGTCTGTAGGCGGGGAAGGGAGTTTAATACGCGCCGCTGTTCACAAGCACTGTACTTGCTGTCGCGTGGTTGTTGTCTTGCGATTCCAATGTGCTTAATTGCTCTCTCTCGTTCCTTAGCCTACCGGTCTAATGCATGCTAGTTTATTTCCACGGGATGTGCAACTACATTAGCGACGGAAATATATACTATCAATTGTGTGGGCAGTGAAGACAAACAATTGAAAAGAATTTTTCGATTGCCTACCCTCACAGGACCCGCCATAACAAACCTTTATGATCTCTTTATGTAACACTATAGGAAAATATTTTCATCTTCTCCTGCCTAGCGAGGTAGGAATATAATTATGCTGGTAGGAGAGCATTCATAGTATTCGAGGCAATGGATAGTTTCTCTGGAGAGAAATTTGAGTTCCCAAGCCCATGAAAAACTTACGAAAGGATTTCCAAGAATAAATTATTGTTATGACAAAGTATATTGGAGGAGCGTTTTATTATCTAAGGAATCTAATTGGTAAGTGTCTAGCTAACGTTCTGTGCAAATTGAATGATGTTCCAAATAGTATGTATGATTGAGGTATAAGGTAAAACTCAAATACTTTTTGCATAAATGCCATGCAGAGATGATTAATATGATGCCGCAAGTTGAGGATCCTCGGAGTCTGGCTAACTCATGAATGTTTTAAGCATTTGGTGGGATGACACGCTTAAGAATACTCGCGAAAAATCCGATTGCCGACCCATAAACCAAATGTGAAGTCTGTGACGGAATCAATACGACGATCCGGCAAAAGTCTCGTGAACCTCGAGGACACGGAGCGACCCAATTTTCCCCGCAAGTGTTTTAGCATATTGTTCACACGCAGTGATGCATTTCAGGCTATTGACCAGCAAAATCTTGGCACCTCCAAGAGGGCTAATACGATGATAAGGACGATTAATTGAACAGAATATTCCGAGTACAATCGTCGCAACTCTCTTACAACGTCTCTATACCACTCTTTATTTGAACTTTTCTTGGCTATGATGTTTTTGTCAGTCGTGCCGAAAATTCGATAACGAACATGGTTCGCTTCTCGAAGTCAAAGAGAACTATGTCAGGCCTCTAGCGTGCAACATAAACAATTGTCGAGAATATAAAGTTCCTGTATATGCGGCACTTCTCATTCTTGACAATTGACTCTATTTCCCTAGGAGCATTTAGCGGAGTGATATTAAGGTTAATGCTGTAAGAGTGACGGAGATGGTAATAGAACACTCTTAGTGCCGCATTGTGTCTTTGGATGCAGGTCGTTCCCGCATGAGTTGGACAACTAGATAGTTGTGCCCTTGATGCTCGGGGCGTGCTTGAAATGTGGCGACGATATGTTAACGTGGAAATGACACCATCTTGACATGCCAAAATGAAACTCTCCGTGCCCGACTTCAATACGGATGATTTAACGAAAGCAAAAGTTAGCATCGACTGATCCTCCACATTTCTGTTGAAGATGCTGTGCATCCTCTTATCGAGGAGCTGTTCCGGGAAGTTTTTCTGCTCTGCTAAATCCGAGTGTTTCAGCAGCCTTCACCGCTGCTTTGTACAGAAACGCTCTTTTGCACGGTTGTGAAGACATTCAAGATTCAATATTCTGCGACCAACTTGATGGCGTGAGATGTAGAGTCGCGGAACAGAAGGCTTAAGATGCATGCTTTTGTTTATGTGCATAACCTATCGTGTCCCGATATCAAGGGATCTGCGTTAATGGAAAAGTATGCCATTACGTTTTCCTCGCTTAAAATAAACTTTGGCGCATTTTTCTAACCCAAATTCCACTCCTATTTCCTTAATGTGTCGTTCGACAATCCCTAGAGCTATATGTAGTTGCTCTTTATTTTTAGTGTAGGTTTTAAGATCATCTATGTAAAATATATGGGTGACCTTTGTGCTTTCGATTTGCAGGTTTGCCGCAAAGGTATTTCTGGGAATGGTGAAGTACTAGAGATAGTGGCAATAATGTGAAGCAAAAGAGGAGTGGGCTCATAGAGTCGCTCTGAAAGACACCTCTTTGGAAAGTGACCTTATTAGTTGTCACACGATTTTTTCCAGATGAGATAGTAAATCTGGGGTTCCAAAGTGGCATCAATCTCTCTATGCACCTCACGATTTGCGGATGAACCTTTAAGCTTTCCAAAAGACAGATGATAAGTTTATGGGAGGTCGAATCGAAAGCTTTCCGATAATCAATCCAGGCCATCGATAGGGCACGCTGGTAGGATGCTGAATCTTTGCAGACACATTTATCGATAAGCAGATTCTCCCGACATCCTGCTAAGCTTTTCTTTGAGCCGCGTTGTTCATACATTTTTTGCCACACAGATCCCATTGCCCGAACAATCCTATCATTTAGGTAGCTGTAAGTATCTTCTACAGTGTATAAGTATACTCTAGCATGTCCTTTTGGAACGTGCTTCTCTCAGGGTGCTCCATATTATCTTTCTTGATTACTGCCCGAGCAAGTTGGTCCGCTTCTTCATAGCCTTCGACCCCTTGACGACTTGGAATATCATTCCAAGTTATGTTCAACGGCGCTGAAGTTTGACGTAACTCTTCGAACTCTGCTCGTTTTATGACAGGTTTTCCATCGGCTGTGCCGATGATAATTGTAGATAAGAAATTTGGAGTCAGTGAAAATGCTTAATTTTGAAATCCCTTTTTCACTAGCCTTTTTCGCAGCAGCAGTTTCTGCTTGAATCTCGGCAGCGTTGTTCATCTGCCTTCCTTGGGCGGGCTTATAAATGTTCTAAGGGTGATCTGGCCCGAACCACACACCTACGCCTTCTGCGGGTTCTCCCTTACTATTGTAGTTGCAAGCTTCGTCTTCATACACTGTGGTGGTTTTTTTTTTTGGATATGGGTCCCGTTTTCGAGCAATAATAACTAGCTCAATATTCGGCAACTCACTATGATCCCTCCGCTAAACAGGTGAATTTGATTCATCGCTGTCTTCTTCAGAGAAGGTGTCATCGGGCTACGAGTTCTCGCGGCTGTGGATAGGGGTTTTGGTCCTGCTGGCACTTGAGCTCGTCGTCGGGAGTCGAGCTGCTATACCACTCTGATCGAGGAATGGTTTCTTATAATGTACTGGGGGTCGATAGGTCTTACCTGAGTTTTCAGTGGTAGATATTTCTGATAAAACTGAACGGCGATAACCTAGAATATCTTTTTGGAACTTTTTTGCCTTACCCTCGGTACTCCAGATACTTGAGATTTGGTATGGAACGGATTTTAGTACGGTAGGTTTTTCTGAGACCCTACTCGAATGAGGAACTTGGATAACCTACGATCGTGTGACGTGGCCTGTGTTAGGTTTGACTGGAGAACTGTAGTTGCGGTGCCCTCTTGTATCTTGATTTTGTTTGTTGTTGATTTCAAAAGTAAGGCTCGGTATAAGATGGCGTTAATACCCTGCTTCTGAGTGCTCTCCTCTTTCTCGTGCTGGGTTGGATTACTCAAAGGGGTAATCGCAGCTGCGCTTGCATAGTTACACTTGTCTTTATTGTCACTAGGTGACTGTTTTCGTGTTTTATTACCTTATCGTCAGTCTGTTCAGGCCTGATATGACGAATATGGTCTTCTGGTCCCACGTGATCTCCCGATATGGCTTCTACTCCTCTATTGAGCTTTCCCCTTTTGAACTCAAAGATGTATTGCTAATCTTAAAGACGGTGCCTTGAGCGAATCAATCGTGGTCCTTGTTTTTCAGCATAAGTAGTCCAGTGGACATACATATATGGTTATGAAATTAGTAACGGAGTGTAGCATGGCCAAGCACTCCCTCTTCGTGGCTTCAAATCGCTGCTCCACGCTGGTCAATATTATAGAGAAATATGCCACCGGCATGTCCAATTTATCATACTCTTGGGTTAGTACGGCCCCAATGGCAAACTCTGACTTGAATAGTCTAGTAAATTTAAGATACTTTAGTATTGGTTCCTTACATAGATAATTTCGCAATGCTTGAAAAATCTCGGTTTGTGCAGGTCTTTAGCTGAATGTGGAGTTATTCTTCAACGGGTTAGCTAATGGTTCAGCGAGTTTGGCGTAATCATCAATCAGCCGACGGTAATACCCCGATAATTCAAGGAATTGTCGGAAGGCCGTTCTTGTTGGTGGAAACTTCATTATCGCCTTTATCTTTTCCGGGTTAGCCTTTACGGTATTTTGCCCGATGATTTGACCTAAATAGGCAACTTTAGGGCGTAGAAGGCCACAGTTGTCGGGCTGGATCCTCAAGTTAGCTTCTCGCAACCTTTTAAACAATTTTCTTTCTTATTATGCTCTTCAAGAGTTTCAGAATGAAGCACTGAGCATACCCTTAAGGACAGTGTCCATGATCCTCTGAAATGTTGAAATGTTGGAATTCTCACGTATTCAAAGTGGTCCCTCGGCGTGGAGAAAGCGGTTTTGGCTCCATCGTCGGGATGAGTGTCGATCTAATGATATCCGCTACCAAGGTGAAACACTGAAAAATACTGGGATTTTCCCGATTGGTCGTAGATATCTGTTATGTTAGGTAATGGGTATGCATCCCCTATAATCATAGCATTTAATGCTAGAAACGTCCGTCTTCTTCCAAATAATTAGGAATGGTGAGCTTTAAGGTGACTTAGATGGTGATATTATACCACTCTCTGAGTTGCTTTTCTATCTGAATTACCAACTGCTTCTGAGCCTCAGGTGCACGATAATATTGTTTCTTAGAAATGATGACGTGGCTGATCGTGGGGATCCTGTGCTGTACCTCGTTTGTTAACGATAGAACTCCATTTAGATGGAATATATATGGGGATACTCATTTACTGATCCTCGGACATCTCGTTCTGGCCCATTTAGATGCGATACATGGAGACTCTTAAGGACCCGCTCTTCATTTAAAACTGGTGATTTTTTAAGAGCATTGTTTTCTTCGTTACATTATTCCGAATATTCGGAATCCTTGCCTTAAAATGGGGCAAAACACGTCAAGTGTTCCCACCTCGAAAAGTTCATATCTCAGATTTTGATGAAACTTGGTGAAGTTGTTGGGGTATTGGAGTACATTAAATGTGCAAAAGGGGGGCCTAAATATGAACAGGTTGCAGTGATCCAGGGGCTCAAAGTTTAGCTTTTTTTCTGCATGAGCGTTTTCATAAATTTATAAAGTCAACAATTTATTGTTGTCAAAAATGGACATATATGTTTCCTTCAGGATTTTTTCCGTGCTTTTCGAAAAAAATTGTGCGAATAAATTTAATGAATATTCATACCGATTTTCTTCAATTTTATCTTGTTTTCAATGTTTTTTCATAATTTGACATTTTTAATATTTTTTTTTCGTGA
>JAAAKG020140680.1:0-12048 GCA_010014905.2 Druon quercuslanigerum
AATTTACTCATTGAAAGTATATGATTCAACGATAGAGGAATAAGGATAAAAGAAGAAATCGATAACACTTTAAAAGTAGAATTCCATTTAAATGTAAACATGTAAAATTATATTCTAAATGGAAAAGTCGATGTGAAATGAGTGAAATTAAAAGAAAAAAATTTACTTAATGAAATATGACAGTCAATTCCGAACATTCCGCCCGCTTTGTTGGAACAAAATTAGAAAAAAGGTCCACACAGATAATTAAAAAAAAAAAACTATTTGATGATTACAAAAAAATAAAATTTTCAAGGCGAAAACTGATTACAATTTTATAACGACGATCGAACAAATAAATAGTTAAAGCTTTCGTTAAAATAACAAGACAGAAATTAATAAGTTCAAACATTCAAATAACATAACTGAAAAGGATTTATACGATACTTTAAGACGAGATTTAAACATTGTCTCTCGTCTTTGGTAAAAGACACAATTTTACGCTAGAGCGCTTAAACAAACCACTCGCAGTGCGAAGAGACGCAACGCGCACATGACCATCAGAACCGGTATGAAGTTCAACGATATGACCTAAAGGCCATTTTGTTGGTAGTAAATTTTCATCACAGATAAAAGCGAGATCACCAACTTCAAGTGACAGATAAGGAGTCCTCCACTTTGATCGAGGTTGAAGCTCTTTTAGGTAGTCCGAGGACCAACGTTGCCAGAAATGCTGACGCATTTGTTGTAACAATTGCCATCGAGATAAGCGATTTGAGGCAATTTCAATGTAACTTGGCTCAGGGATACTATTGAGAGGTACTTCAATCTAAAAATGACCTGGAGTAAGAGCCGTTAGATCATCATGATCATCGGGCATGGATTGAAAAGGTCTTGAATTCAAACAGGCCTCTACTTGAACCAGAAATCTGCTCATTTCTTCATATGTGAGGGTAGCATCTTAGATGACTCGCCGAAGGTGGTGTTTTGCTGACTTCGCTGTCACTTTCCAAATTCCGCCAGAGTGCGGCGCACCTGGTGGATTAAATCGCCACTCTGTACCATACGAAGCGAGACACGAAGCTAAAAGGGTTGACTCTTTCGAAGCTGCTGAAAACATCGCTCTGAGCTTGACGTTCGCTGGTCAAGGAAGCGCAAATGCCACGTCGAGAAATGAATCTGAAGTAGGCAGCTAGAAAGGCATCAGCCGTATAGTCTGAGCTCGAGTAGAACAGCAAACGAAGACTGCGATGTAGCCTTTATATGATCGGTAACCACGACCCTTAAATGTTTGCAAGTAAATAGGTCCAGCATAATCGACGCCAGCATGAGAAAATGGTCGACTTGAAGTAGAGCGAATTGCTGGAAGGTCTGCCATCAACTGCTGAGAATTTACGGCTCGATGTCGTAGGCATGGTAAACATCGATGAATGAAGGTCCTTACAACTGATCGACCACGTAGAATCCAGTAAGTTTGCCTCAATGTTCCAAGATTTAGCTGGACACCACCATGAAGACAACGTCGATGATGATGATCAATAAGAAGAGTTGTCAGCGTTGATTCAGAGTTGAGAATGAGAGGATGTTTCTCATCAGGATCCAAGGCTGAATTCTTCAACCTACCTCCAACACGAAGAAGTTGTTGAGAATCTAGGTATGGTGTCAAACGACCTAACTTGCTTTTGAAAGGAAGAAACCTCCCTGATAATAGAGCCTTAATGTCTGCTTCAAAAAAACATTGCTGTTCGTGTCGAATCCAGTCTAGGCGAGCTTTGCTAAGTTCTGAAGGTGAACGAAATGATGACTTTGAACAGGATTGCTTGATATTCGCTCTTCTAAGTCCACTTCAAGATTAACTGAGGTTGGAATTCTAGGTCAAAGATCGGAAAACAGCAACCAATTGTGGCCTTGCTACCAAAGAGAAAATGATGATAGTTCCTTGGGTGAGAGACCTCTTGAAGCACAATCAGCAGGGCTGCTTGACGATGAAACATGATGCCAAATTGCTGATGGTAGAGTGGTTTGGATTTCAGAAACCATAGATGAATGGGAACATCCAACAAAAGTGTTTGCTGAACGTGATGCATAAGTCGAACAAGAAGAACTGCTCCACACAGTTCTAAGCATGCTAACGATATCTGTTTTAAAGGAGCGACCTTAGTTTTCGAAATCAATAGAGAAACTGACTTTGTTTTAGAATCAGAGGTCACAAGAAGATAAACTGCTGCGGTGAAGGCTCTCTCCAAAGCATCGGAGAATCCATGCAGCTCACAGGAACCAGAAGATGAACTAAGATTTATCCAACGAGGTGCTTCAATTAAGGATATGTCACCAAGGCTGTCACGATATGCAAACCAACGTTGGCGAATCTCGTTCGAAAGAGGATCGTCCCACGCGATCTTTAAAAGCCAGAGAGTTTAAATAAGGATCTTGGCTGTTGTTACTACTGGACTCTACCATCCCAGTGGATCGAACAGTTGAGCTTTTGACTGAAAACGTTAAGTTTTGTGATGACATCTGGACAAGCTTGGAGTTCATGTGGAATTCTTTCTAGTAGATCAGAGTCACTTGATATCCATTTGCGAAGTGGAAAGCCGCCCGCCGTGAAAAGTCGATGTAACTGATTCTGTAAAGAAATTGCCTCCTCGAAGTTATCTGCACCTGTGATTACGTTGTCCACGTAAATTCCTCGATGTACAACTTCTGCTGCTTTTGGATAATTTCCACCGAGTTGTTGAATGCAACGAAGTGCAAGACAAGGAGCACAAGACAAACCGTAAGTAACAGTCGTAAGACGAAACGTTCAACTGAATCATTTGGTGATCTTCTCCACAAGATCAGTTGAAGATCCTAACCGTCCCGGTGTACCTAGATTTGTCGGTAAATTTTCTCTACGTCAGCACAGAGAGCTATGCAAAAACACACTTTAAAAGTAGAATTCCAGTAAAATGTAAATATGTAAAATTAGAGTCTAAATGGAAAAGTTGATGTGTGAAAAGAGTGAAATTAAAAGAAAACAATTTACTTAATAAAATATGACAGTCAATTCCGAACATTATAAATAAAGTTATATTTTTACCTGAACCCCATTTATTCCTTTTTAAATGAAATTAATACTTTAAATAAGAATTTTTTGGACATATGTACCTTTTCTCCGTTCTATTTAATAAAATGTGGAAAGATTTCAGCTTTCTTAAATAAGAGGAGGTATGAAATTCGATAACATTATTCTAAGGGTCTATTTGAAATTAAGATGCACTCTAGAATTATATTTTATTGTTCTTCAAAAATAAATAAGATAATTACTGGTGTGATTCATGAACTTAAATTACTTTAAATTCGAAATCACTTTTTTTTTAAATTCAGGTCTTCTTCAAGTTATTAAAAAAAATATTATATAACATTTAACAGTGCTGTAATTAATTATTCTTAATTCATGTTGGTACATTTAGTAATTTTATTTTAATTCGCATTTTCGGAAATAAACAAAAATGTATTTTTGTAACTCAACAGAGACGAGATTAGCCATTGCGGTAAACAAAAATGATTAATTTCTCTGAAATCAGCATTCATAACCTCTTCGTCATTAAAATTGAATTTTTGTATCTGTAAAACCAAGATCTTATCTGAGGACTAGGAAAATTCTTTTGGGGCTTTTCTAAATAATTATTTATTATAAATATGTAATCTGAATATTTATATAATTCAAAATCGGCGCGCTAACTGTGATAATCGAGTTGTCGGCACCACGAATGCGCAGTTTAAAAAGTTCCCAACATTGGGAACACTGCCGATGACTTTACGATGACAAGTTTCTCGCATATGAATAAGCCTTTATATTTACAACTGTGTAACATAACCTGCAATTGATATTTATGAATTTATGATATCTCTTTAATTGCGGTAATATTTTATACATTCAATATCTTCATTAAGCTATGTCCATCAGAGTTGGACTACCTAAATTTTTTTCTATGGGAAAAAATAAAAATCTATAATAGAGTCATGTTTATGTAAAACTTCATTACTAGAATCGTGTATTTAATGGCATGGTTGTACAGAATAAAGTTATGGGCAAAACGAAAATGATGGTTTAACAAAAAAATATTATAAAAAAACGTGCTCCGGACCGAAAAATATGAACATATCAAGGAATTTTTTATTCTTTTATAAGAAAAATTTTGTGATCATTAAAGACATAAAAGGTATATTTTCAATACGTTTTGCCAAAATAAAATGATTTTCACGGAAATAAAAATTTGGGAAAAACAAGTAAGAAAAACGTATCGACAAACTAATGAAAGTCTCAGTAGCATATTCGTGAAATTAATTAAAATTTTAGGATAGAAATTATACCTTTATTTGAAGTTTGTATATATAAGTATACCCACTTTTGTAATTTGTACAAATTAAATTTAAAAGCTTTTTATTTGAGAAACTGTATTGTAAATGCTGATAAGTTATGATATGTCATCGTCTAAAAATTAATACACGTAAAAGCTATTTATTTCAAATTGATGTTATTAATTTTAAAATCAGTGATTATTTTCATTGTCTTAAATAATTGATTTCAATTAGCCATATTCAAGTTTTGTAAAAATAATGGAAAACTCGTGATCAGTGACCCGAGAAAACCTTATTTTCATATCCAACTATCTATTGTCAACAACTATAGGTCCGCCATTTTGAAAAATTAAAAATCACCATACGGCATAAGAAACTAGAGGAAATAACGGAAATTTGTGGCCATATAACATTAATTTGTCTGAAAAATTGAAGTGCGCCGGTGAGGTGGCTGATTTGACAGATAATGCCCCATATATATAAATTTATATATATATATATATATATATATATATATATAAACATCATAGCAAACGAAAATGAAAGGAAAGAGAGGTATAGAGAACTTTTAAGGGAGTTGCGACTATTGTACCCGGAATATTTTGTTAAATTAATCGTCCTTATCATCGGAGCTCTTGGAGATGTAAGGCTTTCACTGATTAATAGCCCGAAAAGCATCTCTGCGTGTGAACAATATTCTAAAACACTTGCGGGGAAAATGCAGAAGGCGGTCGTTCTGGGGTCGCTCCGTGGCCTAAGGATGCACGAGACGTTTGCCGGATCGTCTCACGGTCGTGAGACATTGTTATAGCTGAAATTGTACCGCGATTTCGCTGGGTTCGGGTGCAATTTGTACTTTTAATTATATTATTAAATTGAGGAGTCGATATACGTCTTCCAAATAAAAATATCATATCTGATATATGTGGTATAAAAACGTCCTCACTGTATATAGTGTATATAAAGTTATTATAGCAATTAATATATAGTATATATAGTAGTATATAGTATATATAGTTTTAACAATTTTAGAAATTCCAGAAGAAGTTATTACTGTAAATATTTCATTTTCTCTTCGAATATGATCATTAGGGAAGAATGGGGAATTATAAAATTACACGTGTCAGATAATACCTGTAAGACTGCAATAAGAAGCAATGAAAAGTTACCAGAATAAGTCGTGGTCCCGACTTCCCTGTATTCTGGTTTCTTTTGTGCTCACAGTTTTACATGCATTCCCGTCTGACAATTGCGTTATGATTCCTCAATAATTATCGCCTTACATTCCCTTCAACATGTTTGCAACATTTAACCTATGTAACCTGTTTGTAAAAGAATCAAAAGAACGAAATATGGGAATTTTAGGAAAGGAAATAAATCTTTGAGAAACAATCAGGTCGTAGAATTTTGATTTTAACTCAATGAACAATAAATACAAGTAAGAAATATTTGTACGACGAACTATAATTATGACTATTTTATTATTATAGTTAAAATCGTTAATGAAAAAAGATTGGATAGCTTAAGGCGAGTGGTCGGGAAAGGCAATAGGTCTCACATCAGTCTCATGCATTAAGAACCGGACGCGTTGACGACTTCGAACTCGTGATCAGAATTTTTATTTTGTTTAAATACATTTTCCGCCATCTCATCTTCGCCCCTCAGTAACTATGTGTGTCATTTGGCTTCCGTATTGTTCCGTGACAATCTGATTATACATTAGGAATTCGGTATAACATTCTAGCCCTGTGTTTATCCTTGAATTTTGTAAAGAAGGCTGAACAATATACCCAGAATAAATTTAACTCACGCAGATATCATAGCAATAATTTGCATCAAGAATTAGATTTTTTTCTCTTCAAATCAATAAATTCAGAATCATTTAGCGCTTCAGTGAGCATTTATGGAATTTTCAATTAAAAACGGCAGAGAATCATTATAATTTTCACTAATGTTCGTACTCATCCGCTTTAATTTTAGATCATTGTTTTAATTATCAAAAATCAAACATTGCGATCACCTCGCTACTCAGTTTATTTCTCAGAACAACCCCAGATTAAGTAACACTTCAGATGAACGCATGCGCAGTGGCTCAGAGGGCTGTAATTTCTTCCCTAGAACATAATATAGTATATTATGAACCTAGGGGGAGAAAAAGTCCATCTACCCCCTAAGAGCATACGCTATTTTTTATAACAAAGGGATCGTTCAAGATATTTTTTTGAAGTACAGTAATGATTTCAGCCCATATTAGATTTCGAATAAAGAAATCATGATTTACGGTAATTTTAAGGGTAATTTATGGTAACTTATAATGAACTGTCCAAAATTTAATTTAAAAATGTCTAAATTTCCGGAAATTTATGGGCATTTTCGGGCTTTTATGGCAATTTTGCATGTCAATATGGTAACTTACCATAGAATACTAAAAATTCAATTTTAAATCTTTTTTTTAATTTTCGGCAATTTTTTTTATTTTTTGATAGTTTATGGTAACGCTTTATAAATTTCCCAAAATTCAATAAAAAATGTCTATCAATTTCCGAAAATTTATGGAAATTTTCAGTCATTTATGGTAATTTTATAAGTCAATGTGGTTAATCATCAATTACCCAAAATTCAACTTTAAACATTTTTATAAATTTTCGAAAATTTATGAAATTTTTTTGTTTTTTTTTATGGTAACTTACCAAAAATTTTCCAAATTTAAATATAAAAATGACCATCAATTTTCGGAAATTTATAGAAATTTTAGGTCATTTGTGATAAGTTTACAGTTGAATATGGTATCTTACCGTAAATTATCAAAAATTCAACTTTAAACCTTGTTAGAAATTTAAAAAAATTTATTAAATTTTTGTTAGTGTATGGTAATATTGCATGGAATTTATGGAAACTTAAGAGTATGAATGGTAATATTCCGTAAAGTCTACTATCTGCAACCAAAATAGTAGATAAGGTGGGTGGTGGGGTACCTGAGCCTCTTTTACAAGAGGGCTACTAAGCCAGGGGGACTAAGTCACTTTTACAGTGGTCAGAGGATCACTGTGACAGATTTAGAGTTAATACCTGGTACGTTTCCGTTAAAATATGAAATTAACTATTTAAGATTATGAACATATGATTTGAAAGTCCTTGTTAGAATTTACTTACTTGAAATAAAGGATCATGAGTGATAAAAATAAATTAAATAATTTAAGAAAAAATTAATAAACTAATAATTAATAAATAAAAATACATTCAGCAGTATTAAAATTTAGTGCAAGGAAACTGTGAATCAAACATTGAAATATTGATGATTGAATTATATATAACATAATAACATTGATCGATACAGTGATGACATGAAAATCTACTTTCTGGAACTCTTAAATCAAATTTTAGTGATAAAAAAAAATTAATATAGTTTAGAGAAATCGAGAATGATATATTGCTTTCTACCAACTAATTTAATTCAGAGATCATAAAAAACAGACCATAGAGAATTATCTTACTAATATTCTACAGCTATTCAGTATATGCTACGTTTTCAGAAAATTCTTACTGACGTCATCAAATTTATAGTGCGCAATTTCTGAATGACTTTTTTTGTAAACAATTTCAATGGCTAATTACATTTTTACGCCACAAAAACATTATATTTCAAAACGTGTCTGGACGTGTTGATTATAACTTAGAACCTTCTAAAGCATTGGGACAATGAGGGAGATATATATATATATATATCCCTCAAAATCAAACCGAAGGGCCTGTGACAAAGACACCCAACGCGTCATTGGGTTGCGGATAGAGGGTTCCTGCACCAAGCGTTTTTGCTGAATATGGTTACAAAAAATTAACAAGCAATCACGGACAATTCTCCAGGAGTGGTCCCAAAGGAATTAACCCCCAAGCGAAGGTGTGAAAACCGTGCCGAAAGCTGAATGGCACCTGGGTGAGGTGTCTAGAACGGTGACTCTGAGATACCGGGCGACCTCTCAGAGTACGCAGCCTTGTCCTTATATGCGGGGCTCTACAAGGATGGACGAACCCTTTTCCCTAGCTTCTCTTGGGAACAACAATGATAACACCAAACATAGTTGTAGTAAGTGCGGTTCAAAACAGTAGAACGCGCACGGCCTCCGACAATGGGTCGTCCAATAATGCCGACCACTCTAGAACTGTTGGAGCCAATGAAGATGGAGTCAATGCAATAGACCGGCGGAATCTTGGGACTTTTAGGTGGATGGAGCGATAAGATCACGACTTGCTAGAATGATACGATGCGAGTGTAACCCCTGAACGAGAGAATTACATGGCACGACTGCATGCTCTGTGGTGCGAGAAACACCCAGATGCATTGCACTTTTCGCGTGAGCGTCTGCGAAACCATGCCGAAGAACTCCTAAAAAGGGGCTATGTGAGGGAACGCCTACTCTACCAGAGCCAGAACAAACCGGTAGCAGATATAGAGAGGTGACAAGAGCAACCGTGGGCAGGCATTCGATAGAGGACGACCGATGGTTTATGACCCGGAGAAACATCAACACCCAGGTTTCTCCCAAGCCTGAAGATTTGACTGAAATGGATGAAGAGCTTCGTGGACAATTTTCCGAAGAATCCGACCTCTGGAATATCAATTGTGGTGTGTGTAATGCAGCGAGAGCTTTGGCTGATGCGAACCGTAAAACAAAACCAAAGGTTGATCATAAGACCAAAAGACGAATGCATCAACTCGCCATAAAGATAGGCTGTGCTAGACAGTAAGCGTCCCGCATTCAGTATCTGATTGACTATATAACATCTGGAAGGAATTTTACCGCCAAGGTTCGAAAGTTCGCGCGCGAACTCTGGATCCGTTATCACACAGTTAACAAGTCAAAGCTGCTGACCATCAGGCAGAATATTGTTGAGGGAATACGGATACTATCTGACGCTAAGAGAAGTCTAGAGCGGAGAGAGAGGCGGGTCAGAGAAAACCAACAGTTCCTCTCTGAACCATCTCGACTCTTTCAAGTCCCTCCAGTTGCTGTCGTCCACCCGTCCAAACCAGAGGAGGTCAAAGTCTTTTGGAGGGAAGACTGCGAAGTGCAACTTATACTTGTCGAAGACTTAAAGAACATAAATAACTTCAAGGAGCTGTGTAATGCCCTCATAACAACACCTGAGGAATAATGTCCAACCATTACTACCGAGGAGGTGAAAAAAGTATTGAGAGGTATGAAAAACTATTCCGCTCCAGGACCAGACGGTTTCAAGACCATCTGGTGGAAGAAGTTTCCTTAAACCCACCACCATTATGCACGTATATTCACCTCACATTTGAAGTCGGAAGAGCCAATTTCGGAGTAGTTGGTAGAAGGGCGCACAGTACTACTGCCGAAAATGGAAAACTTAGCCGACCTGAAGAATTACAAGCCAATCACCTGTCTGAACACACTGTATAAGATATTTACAGCTATCCTAAATGATAGGATTGTTCGGGCAATCGGACCTGTGTGTCAAGAAATGTATGAACAACGCGGCTCGAAGAAAGGCGTAGCAGGATGTCGTTAGAACCTGCTTATGGGCAGATGTGTCTGCAAAGATGCAGCATTCTCTTAGCGTGACCTATCGATGGCCTGGATTGATTACCGGAAAGCTTTCGATTCGACCTCCCATAAACTTATCATGTCTTTTGGAAAGCTTAAAGGTCCATCCGCAAATCGTAAGGTGCATAGAGAGATAGAACTTATCATCTGTCTTTTGGAAAGCCTAAATGCTTATCTGCAAATCGTAAGGTGCATAGAGAGATTGATGCCTCTTTAGAAAACAGAGCCGTATTCAGGATGTGACATCTATAAAAGATACTCTCCGAAGCAGATATAAACAACTCATCCGGCAGATTTGGTCTTCCGAACTGTCGGCGAGGAACAAAGTATCTGCAACGGACATGCTTGCCGTCCTGGTAGAACTCTATTTATTTGGAGTGGTTCCATGGACGAAGAACGAGCTCAGATCCCTTGATGTCAAGACACGAAAGGTTAATTAATTAATTAATTAATTCTTCTATTCCGTAACTCTACATCTCACGCCGGCAAGGTAATCACGGAATATTGAATATTGAATGTCTTCAAAACAGGATTATTTTGCCTACAGCACATAGAGTCGCAAATGGAAGAGATCTTCTTCTTAAAATGGTCAGGAAGCATGAAAAAGTGGGCGAAGGAGCGTTTCCGTACAAAGTAGCGGAGGCGGCTGCTGAAACACTCGGACTTAAGTTCATTATCAGAAGTGAGCAGAATGCATCAAATCTTATCTATCTCGAGTACTCACTCCTGAAAGCTCAGAGGATGCATCTTCCAAAGAAACGCCGACGATCAGTCAATGTTGTGTGAGCTAACTTTTGCTTTCCTGAAATCACGCGGACTGAAGTCGGGCACGGAGAGTTTTATTTTGGCATGTCAAGATGGTGTCATTTCCACCTTAACATACCGACAACAGATTTTGAGCTAAGACATTCCCGATGATAGCTGCAGGGCGTGCCATGCACATCCCGAGCATTCAGGACACATACTATCTAGCTGCCCAACTCATGCGGGAACGACCTACATCCAAAGCACAATGCGGCACTAAGAGTGCTTTATTACCATCTCTGTCACTCTTACGGCATTAAACTTAATATTGCTCCGCTAAACGCTCCTAGGAAAATAGAGTCAATTGTGGAGAATGAGAAGTGCCGCATATATTGGAACTTTATATCCTCGACAATTGTTTCTGTTGCACACTCAAGGCCTGACATAGTTCTCCTTGACTTCGAGAAGCGAATCAGTTTCCTTATCGAATTTTCGGCACCAGCTGACAAAAACATCATAGCCAAGGAGATTGAAAAGAAAGAGAGGTATAGAGAGACCTTGTAAGAGAGTTGCGATGATTGTACCTGGAATATTCTGTTAAATTAATCATCCTTATCATCAAAGCTCTTGGAGGTGCCAAGCTTTCACTGGTTAATAGCCTGAAAAGCGCCCCTGCGTGTGGACAATATGCCAAAACACTTTCGGGGAAAGTGCAGAAGGCGGTCGTCCTGGGGTCGCTCCGTGCCCTCAGGGTGCACGAGACTTTTGCTAGATCGTCGTATTGATTCCGTCACAGACTGTAACCACCTATCTCACGGTCGTGAGACATGGTTATGGTTCAAATTTTACCGCGATTTCCCTGGGATCGTTTTCAATTTTTCAGATTAACACCCGATCCCGGAAAAATCCTGCGGTTGTCCTAATGACAAAATTTTAAATATATATGTATGCATAAAAGTCTCGTGTCACGATGTTTGTCCACACTAAACTCCGAAAATACTCAACCGATCTTGATGAAATTTTGTATATTGTGTGTAATTTGGTCCAACTTGAGGCATAGGATACTTCGTATCTCGGTTAATTACATTAATATTTTATTATTGCAAATTAAATTTTTATTATAGAAGAGAGTTATAATTATTTGTAAGTTCCATAAGTGTCTAACAGATGGCGGTGCAACTTAGTTTATGGACAACACCTTCAACATTTTACGTTATCTAGTTTGGGTAAGCAACCAATAGATAGCGCTATTTTTAGTAGAATATTAATTCAACGTATTATAACTGAGCCACAGAAACGCGTGGCTGGGTCAGCTAGCTAATAGATAAAGACAGTAAATTATATGCTGCATATATATATATATATATATATATATATATATATATATATATATATAGAGAGAGAGAGAGAG
>JAAAKG020140681.1:0-12048 GCA_010014905.2 Druon quercuslanigerum
TCAGAAACCTATTTAAAAGTTTCTAAAATGGCTTTCAGTCAAAAATACTGATGGTTGAAAATAGAATTTTCTGAGTTTAGTCTTTTTGTATAATTTATAAAAAAAATTCATTTATAAAAGATGATGTTTTCAAATATAAATAATTATAATTATTATATTTATCTTATATTTTGGGCTAAGAAATGCTGATTTTCAGTTTTGGGTAAATGTCTGGCTCAAAATGAACTTAACTTTTTGAAAAAATTTTTCTTTACTTTAGAAAAAACAATCATGTATGAATTTCATGTTTTAATAATAATGATAATAATCTTCATAAATGACCGTCACCGAAATGACTTGATCACAAGTTAAGCATTAGTTTCGATTGACTCTACACCTATAATTTTCTATGCTCTATTTTTTTCAATTAGTGATAAAAGAAATGTGACTTTTTTATAATTTTTTTTTGTAAAAATGACAAATGATTGTAGACAAATGAATAAAGTCCAAGAAAAAAATGCGTTCAGAGTTTGAAAGACGCATGATAAAATGATAAATTGAGCTATTCCCTTTTTCCGGTCGATTCCTTAAACGATAAAAAGATAAAGATGACAAGCAATAGTACACTGCTAGTTTCAAATGCCATCTTTAAAAGTTTTATCGAAAGGAATTAGAAACCTTTATTTCATATAATACAAAAGGAGTTCTAATTTATTTATCTTGATATTATTTTGAAAAAATTCGTGTTTTATACATTTTTCTCTGTATATAAAGCATTATACATCTCGTTAAATTATTACAGACCCTGCTTTATTCATTTTTTATAACGTTCAAATATTTTTAAGCATTTAAACGAAAAATATTTGACGAAAACATAGCTGATTGGATAGAAAAAAATTTCCCATCGAATTTTCTTCGATGAAAATGAAACTCAAGATACGATCTCTGGCTGTGACTCGATTAAGGAAAATGCAAAAAATTGTTATCACTTTGATCGCTCGTAATTATTTAACGCCGAAGATACAGAAATTGATGGAAGCAGATAACATAGTCTATCAGCAAGAAATTTCTTAAGTTTTATCATTTTTATCATTGCTATGTACAGATCCGAAACAAACACTACCACTACAACCTGTCGCGACTTCCCCTACTCGCTTTGATCCCATTACCGACTCTTCTAAAAATTTTAACATTTAGTGTAACATATTACCTAATTTAGTTTAAATTAATAAATATTTATATTTAATAAAAAATACATATTTAATACAATATGGTTTATATTGATACAGTTTTCTGGATGGGTGTGAAAAATTAGCATAATAGTCCCTGAATGTTCTCGGCTACTTGTTTCCTTAACTGTTAAATTTTGACCATAACTTTTTTGATTCAGATATGAGGATAAAGTTTGGGAGGAGAAAATTTTTTGATTTGTTAAGGGATGTCACCTAAAGCGAATTCCATTACCAGACATTCAAGATTTGTCCTGTCTAAATTTGAACTAGTAAAATATAACTGGTTATCAGTTAAATTCTACTGATTCCCATAGCTATAACTAAGTTACTGATTATTAGTAAAAATTAACTGATTTAATTCGTTAAATAACATTTTTTAAGTCAAAAATGCCAAACGTGTTCCATTCTCATTTCTATGTACATAACTACGCATCGTAACTCAAAACGATGAATAATGTCGGTTTCACTTGCTTGGTCATGACATTTTTTTTCTGATACAGTGGATTCTAAAAATTATTATTTATACTTAAAATTCCCAAAAAATATTTTCAAAACTTAAGAACTGCTGTTAAAACGTACATAATGTAGGCTGGTGATGTCATTTGTTGTGATTTAAAATGAGGTTGCCTATTGGTACTTTTCTCTTTGGGTGAAAGTTATACTGTATTTTTAAAGATAGAAGAATAACGTTAAATAGGATATTATATTTGATTTTAGTCTCATTTAAATTTCTTTGATTTTAATTTTTCAAGGGCTCTAAAGTCGTGTTTACGATGATCTTCGTATCAGTGTCAAATTAAGCTCAAATTTTATATAGAAGAAAAAAAAGTTTTTAGGGAGGCTTTATGTTTTTGTTAAAAATTCGAGATTTAAGGGTTGAATTCTAATCGGAACCATTTTCTTTAATAGAAAAAATGCTATTAATATTTTTTACTTAGCTTTTTATAATTTTTGCTATTGATTTAAATACTTTTAAAAAGATTGACATTTGCACTCACTATGTGAATTTTTAAGAAATTTATAAAATCTTTCACATCTTGAAAAAGTAACGCATGTCCCATATTTTTCCTATATTTGATTTAGGAAAATACTTTCAAGTTGACGGAAAGTATACCTCTCTTTTTTAATGTTAGTCAGCTTTATATGATTATTATTTTTATTGATGAAATTCGATTTTTCACCTGCTACTGAGCGCCGAAGATTCTCAATTATGATTTATTAACTTAAAAGTGAGTTTTCAGATAGAAAGATTAGAAAACCAATGTCCGTGCAGTTAGCACTCCAATTATATATATTTCTTTAGTAGAATCGTTAGGTGGTGGTTTTTTTTACGTTTGGTGGTCAAAATTACAAAAATTACACAAAGTTCGTTTTGGAATCGTTTGGTGGTAGTTTGGTGGTGGCTTTTTCTGTTTCATGGCAAAAATAACAAAAACTAGAGCATTTTCAAAAGCAGGTTGTTTTTTTGTTGATATTTTTGATATTTTTCAAAAATTCTTTTTTGAATCGTTTGGTGGTCGCTTGGTGCTGGGGTTTTACGTTCAGTAGTCAAAAGTACAAAAACTACATCATTTTCAAAATAACGTGCTCACTTCAAGCTGCACTCCACATTTTGATATTTTTCAAAAATTCATTTTGGCTTCATTTAGTGGTAGTTAAGTGTTGTTTTTTCTGTTTGGTGGTAAAGATGACCAGAACTAGGTCATCAGGAAAATTTGAATATCTGCGTATTCAGTGTAATTGGAGTATTCCTTTAATGTGAAATTTTTTTTCGACCGTTCTTTTAATAACGTGATTATTCTTCATGGATAAAAAATTAATTTGGTCATACGGTCATAATATAATATAAACAGGGGATTCTGATTTAACAAATCATTATGTATTTGTTAAAAAAATTGTCTTTTTATGTTTCGACCTTATTGCAAGTCTTCTTTAGAGTTTCAATATCACCTGTAGTGACAAACTGTATCCACAAGTCATTTCAAAATCTGATTTCGTCAACTTATTCAATTTTGGAGTGAAACATTTAATTTTTTTTTAACAAGTTGTGCACACAAATCTTTGTCTTAAAAATAACTCATTTATAAAATTTCTACTGAAAAGAAATTAAAACCACAGAAATCGTATTAATTTTTTATTTGTGAAGAATAACCACGTCATCATGGAAATTATCTCAATACTTTCATATTTACTATTCCTAGCAAACCCGGTAGAAAATTTGTCGCTAAAATTATATCTTCAAATTTTTTTACAAACACTTCTCGCAATGATGCCTGTCATAATTTTAGTAAAACTCATTTTACTTTTACGTAATTTATTTAGGATTTTTACGCATGAGAAACAACGAACACTTTTTGTCATTTAAAGGCCTTCGACCAGGTTTTATACATTCTTTTCTTATAAAACATTGCACAATTATTTCTATACTAAATGCAAAAATTGAGCAGTGAGTCAATAGTAAGAAAAATTATATTTTGTTGGACCACACTGCTGTATATATTATGTAAAATAAGGTTTTAAAAATGTGAAACCTAAAAATAGAAAATTTCAATAAGAGGATGAGACCTAAATTACTTCCGTGCCCAGTCACAGGGATGCCTACATGAACGTCAAAAACTCGCAAAACCATGTTCTTCAAAAATGGGGGGGGGGGGGGGGTGTTCTTTAGGAACATATAAAACAGACTTATGAGAGTGACATTCAAAAAGTAATTTTTGTTTCATATTTTATGGTTAATTTTGAAGAGAAGTGATGAGTTTCAACTTAATTCACCTAATATTGAGGATTCTGAATAAAACTTAGAAAAAAGTACAATGGGAAATACATTTTCGCATTTCACTAATGAAATACTAACAGAATCAGTAGTTTTTTGTGATAAAGTCATTTCACGAAAATATCGGCTTTACTTTTATTTATTTCAGCTTCAGTTACTAATTAATTAGCATAATTTTTTCGCCATAAGGTGTGCTATCATGATTGACACGTGAATAAGGCAAGGTAAAATAGTTTAATTGTGTGAATACATTATCTCGGTGGAGATGACATAGCTTGTTGACAGGTTTCGTTAGATTGCCTTCTCATTGTTTCAATAAAATTAAAAATGTTACACAATCTCATCTACTTATTAAAATTTTCTATTTATTATGTTTCACATTTCTAAAACCTAATTTTACATAATATATACAGTAGTGTGGCCCAACAAAATATAATTTTTTTGCTATTGACTCTCTCCCCTATTTTTGCATTTCGTATAGAAATAACTGTGCAATGTTCCATAAGAAAAGAATGTATAAACCCTGTTCGAAGGCCTTTATATGACAAAAAGTGTTTATTGTTTCTCTTGCGTAAAAATCCTAAATAAATTACGTAAAAGTAAAATGAGTTTTACTAAAATTATGACAGGCATCACTGAGAATAATTTTATTCTAATTTTGTTAGGAATACAACCTTTGAAGATAAAAAAGCAACCTCTGAAAGATATTTAAAATCTAGAATCTTATTTTTTAGATGTATCTCGGGTATTTTAGCCTTAAATGGTTCAACATTTTCTTGATAAAGCATAAGAATGTGTGCCAGTGATAGAAAACGGCCCTTCAGATTAACAATTTCGACCCAGTATGATACTTTGCTTGTTTGCAGTTCTTCATGTAATTTCTCATTATTTTTTAATCATGTGATGATGGAATGAGATCTGGTTTTGAGCCTTTAAACCATCCTTGCCCATTTTTTAATGGGCAAAATGCAATGATCATCATAAAAGCGATTATAGCGGTCTCTAAATATTTTTCTTAAATCTGTAATGAATGGGCTCCATCATTAAATATTACTTTTAACATAGTTTCTTAATAATATGTTAAAATTATAACCAAGTTTCGCGATTATTGGTAAATTTACCAAAAGTATACATACTAATTTTAATAATCCTTAGTATCAGCAACAAAATTAATTCCATGAAAGAATAAATGAAACCGGTATTATTCTTCGTTCTAAGTCATGATGCGTAATTATTTACATACAAACGAGAATGGAACTCGTGTGGCACTTTAGACTAATATATGTTTTTATATAAAATTGTTTTTAATTTCTTTATTTAAAAATTTCATGGATATATGTGGAATTTTTATTTTCAATTGAAACAATCTGGCAAGTTTGTGTCTAGTGAAATAAAATCTTGAGAAACCATGGGTTTGCTTCAGACTTGTACATAACGTTGATTACATTTTATTTCACAACACGCAATCATGAAAAATTATTACTTTCGTAAAAAAAAAGTTGTACATATATTTACAAAGCTTCCGAGATGACATCGTACCTCAAAGCAATACATTAATTATTTGTTATTATTTATTATTTTTTATTATTATTTATTTTAGATTTTTTGGCGAAGGTAAAGGAGGGTTGTTAGCTACTGGAAAGAAAGTTGGGATGTGTTGAAATCCACTCTACATGTTTTCTAGTGACCCCTATAATACACTTTTTATGTATATTTCCAATTGAAAGGATGCCACTAGAAATAGGGTAGGGATGTTTTTTTTTAATTTATTGCATTTTACGTCATGAATATACACTTGACTAAAATCGTTTTTTTGCAATTAGTGGTTCTTTCCTCCCTGAATTAGTACCTGTATATTTCAAACAACCGAATCAGTAAATTTCTGCATATTTTTCTAGCTTATTTTTGTTACAGAACTAAAACCTTAAATTACCATACGTAAATTAACCAGTTTCTGACACTTTTTCAAAATTATTTTTCTATGGGGATTAAGTTTGAAATTGCTAATTTACAAAGGTTTCCAATTTTAAAACACAGAACTTGGATAAAAAATTAGATTTGCTTTGCATTCGTTTTTCTTTCCTGATATCAATAGCCAAGAAATATAGAAAATAATAAAAATCATGACAATTTGGTTTTCTAGACCCATATAAAAGTTTTTTAGTCTGATTTTCTTTACAGATCGCTTAAATTGAATAAAATTAAGATAAAAAATAAAATTGGCTACGTTGCATTGCTAATTTTTAAAAAATGGGCAAAAAAACATTCAGTAAAACTTGCCACATTTTTTTAATTTGTGCCTTTAAGTCTTCAATTGAATCTTTGAGTAAGAACCTTTGAAACAGGTACCGGTGAGTTGAAATGCATTTATTTGTATTTTTTTCCATTTAAGTCGCTTATTATTTTTTTGCAGTTTTTTAAATAACGATTGTTCTTAATACATAATTTACTGCTTTATACGGATAATTATATGGCAATATAATTTGCTTAAGCAACTTATTATTGTTTGTGGCAATTTCCTCTTAGAACAGAGTTGGAAAATCACGTTTCTTTTGAATGATCAACTAAATTTTTATTATTCTATTATTATTGTTTATAAATATATTTTCTCATATAATTGCCATTAAATTTTCGCTTGTCTGACATTTTTAACATTGCTTTGGTTTTTTGGTTATGAACTAACAATAAATATATATTAGAAAGAATGGTTTTTTATAGCAATCTCTTTCTTTGTTTTGTGAATATATTTTGCTGAAATAAAACAGATATTTGAAATATTTTTCAAGTTTTCTGTATGGATCATATTAGGTGCACATTTTTCTTCAAGTAGTTACGCCGAGCTTTTTTTCTAAATAAATATTATTGTTCAATGTTTATTCGTAACTAAGAATTTAAAGAAAAGCTAAACATTTCGTAAAACCCTGTGGCATTCTAGCATTACTTTAAGAGAAATAATAAATTTTTAAAACAATTATTTTTGTTCACTTGCACTTATTAATATTTTACTAAGTAAAAACTAAACAAAAAGTTAAAAAATTTCTGGAAAAAACAGCAACTATCTAACATTACTGTAGGAGAAGATAGTTAGAAACAATAACAATTTATTAGAAAATTATTATTTTTTAATTGTAATTATGGGGGTTATATTTAAGTAGCAGTTTTTTTATCTATACTGTATCGCTAACTGTGAATAGGAATGTTGAGTTTTGCATAAAATTAGGGATGATAAAATAGATTTATTTTTAATCTTATATAAAAATAGCTCTAAATGTATTTTCTATTTTTTAAAAACAATTTTTTTGTGAACTTGGTTGATTGTGTAAGTAATGTTAGGCTTTACATTTCGAAACAATAATTCGTAAATACTTTATCTCAAAGGAATGTATACGGCTATAGCCTGTTTTTCATTTTCACAATAATGCACTCTCATTTTTCCAATAAAGCTAAAAATAGTTGCCTCAATAGAAACATTAGTTTAAATTATTTTGGCCTTACAATCATTTTGGAAATAAAAAATTTTTTTTTTTTTAAGTTACAAATGTTGCGCAATTGCGTTCTTTTATTAAACGTTTCGGTTTATCACGTTTCTCATTTTTAGAACCTGATTTTAATTAATATATGCAGTCGCTTGGCCTAAAAAATGTATTATATTATAATAAGTATTTGAATAAAATTATGGTAGACATCATTAAAAGTAATTTTACCCTAATATTAGTTAAAATTCAATACTTACACTTAAAAAATAATTCTCTGTAAGGGTTTGAACAGTGGCGGACTGGCACAGGCGGTAACACATCGCGCTCCCTAAGACATTACAAGGAGCCTCAGAAAGATTATATTGTTAAAAAAATATATATTTCAGATTGCAGTGCAACGAGGGAAAATAATATCCAATAATATTCTCGAGTTACACTTGTACTCCTATAAGTAATACTAGTAAAGTAAGAAAGTATCCTCCAATTTCTTTTCACACATGTTATTCCCAGGAAATTCCCTAATGCATGTTTTGGATTCTATTTAAGAAAATATTTTTAAAATGAATAATATATTATTCATATTTAAACAGTAAAAGTGAAATAAATATTCATATATTGATTAAAAATGTATAGGATACCTAAATGCATTTTTTATCGGCGCCCGCTAATATATTGAGATTTTTTACATATATCATTATTTTCGATGGCGCCTATACCTTCTCCTTGAGGGAGTTTCCAGATCAACTTATTTATGTAAAAAGTATGACTCCATTTCAGCTTACAAATATAAAGGGAGCGACTAATTTATTTTATCAGAAAATGTCGTCTAATTATCGGCTGTATTTCATTATTCTAGTAATTAAAGTTACTAGCTAACATTTGAAGAGTTCGGATGAAAGGATATCTTTCTTTATTTTGACAATTGCAAACTATTAATATATTTTGCTATGCTTAACAATAATAATTGTTATTTTATTATAATTTTAGCGGTTTTTCTTTATTTTTAATGTTATTAGTATGAATTACTTATTTAAATCCAGGCTTAAATGTTTGCGGCAAAAACACTTGAAAAATTACCGTCAATGGTGTCTAAAGTTTCATGTTGCCAAAATTGTTTTCCAATATCTTTTACAGTTCTTAAAAAAATATCTCATTATTGTGGCGAATAATTAAAAATTATAATAAAACAATAATAATAAATAACAAAAAATATTAATGTGGTTTCTTTCACTTTTAAGGATATTATTCAGAATTAAATTGGGGTGAAATTATTTTCAGTGATACCCACTATAATTTTCTTCAAATACTTATTGCTTTAAAGTAATTCATTTGTCATTCTTACAACAACAACAAAATATGAAATATGTCGCATATCTTTTGTCGCCAAATCAAACAAAATAGAGAATAACAAAAACCTAGGTGTTGAGTCTGGCGGCCCTATCGATTAACTTGTGAAGCAGCCATTTCGGTTATGGTAATTTTTAAAGATTATTATTATTAATAATAAAACATAAAATTTTGAGTCAAACATTGGCACAAAACTAAAAAACCGCATCTTCCAGTCAAAAAATACCCCAAAAATGACTGAAGTAAGATATGAAATAATAAAACATAGAAAAAGTCACCCCAGCTATTTTCTGTGTTGTATTAAATTTTCATCACGTTTAAAAGAAGTAATTATTTTCAATCAAAACAAATAGGAAAAGTTAAACCATGCTAGACCATTAGGGAAAATTATAAAGGAAATTTCTTCGAATCGGCCTGAAGAAACGTACACTTATTTTATTATTATGAAAAACAAATCTTAGTTTTTTAAGAAATTATATTTAAAAACATATTTTTTAACAAAGACATTTTGTTTTGCGAATTATACAGAAAGACTGAATCCAGAAAAGTTTATTTCTGAAAAATTGCATGTTTTTTCAAGCGCAGAAAAAAACCAATACCTACTTTGGCCATCGTTCAAAAGCAGATGCTATGTAATAATAAATCGGCCAAAGTTTATAATAACATCTGGACATTTTACTGTACCATTAATTTTGACCTTGAGGTCAATTTTCAAGGTCAAATGGAGGTAAGACCCTTTTCTTGAATGACAACCTCTATTTTTGACTGTCGTTTCTTAGAAATTTCACCTTAATTTTTTCACCTTAAAAATAGACGTCAAGGTCAAAATTGATGGTATATTCAAATGTCCCCCTCGGTTCTGGTCCACCTTTGTCCGAATTATTTCTTCGTGGATAAAGTATTTTAGAAGATATCTGGTCGTTGCTCAGACACTTGACCCTAATTTTGTACCTTTTCAAGGTCAAAAAACACATTTTTCGACAGGCACTTTTTGGCGTTAAATATTCGTTTTTTTTTTTAAATCCGTAGTCAAAAATAAGGGTTGTAATAGAGGGTGATCATATAGTCGTTTAAGCTTATATGATAGATCCTAGATTAGCTTTAAAACTTTAATCGTCCTTCCAAAATGTAGCATAAGCTGCTTATTAGCTAATATTCTGTACCTTTCCCTAAAAAATACAGAAACTTCAATTTGTCTCCAAAATCGGGTCAGTGTACCCGATTTGAGCGAACGGTCAGTTCTTAACCTCTAGTGAAAAATTTTTCTGGCAGTCTAGTGTCAGATCTGGCCCAGAACTGCCATGGACTAGACCGTCTAATCATGACAGTCTAGTCTGGCCCAGAATATAGTAAACGCAAATATTTTAAATTGTGATATTCAATAAGTTTCAGGGAAAATACTTTCCGAGTTCAAATCCTGCATGCCAAAATGGCAAATTTAGCTTTGCATTTAAAATTAAACTAAAGGAACCTTTAAAAGGTTTTCTCGATACTTTTTTTTGTAGTTTCTATAGGGAGGTAGTAGATCCTTTTTAAATATTCTGAGTATTATTACTGTTTGTACAATAGGGTGATGAAAAAATGCACTGGAAATTTCTTTTTCAAATTTGTATGCATATCAGCCGGAAACTTATTCGAATCCACATTAGAATTGATATTAATCACCAACATTGCATCAACAACTCCTAACAAAAATCATTATTGACATCTCATGATTCCCCGCTCTCTGTATTCACATTTCAATAAATGCTGTCCTGTGCTGATGTTTTTCATTATAGACAATTTCCGCATAATACCAATCAAAAGTATGCCCATGTGCAAGTCTATATTTAGAAAGCAAACTATGATATTTTGTGTCTCTATCTATAGTCATCGTCTCTGTCCTATTTAAAAAACATTACGCAAATAGCAAAAAAATTTTAATTATTTCATTTGTTTTATATTCTTTAGAAAAGAGGGAGAGAATAAGTTAAATGTATTTGCCATCAAAACCTCCCTACCAACCTTCATATTTTCCCATATTGACTAATTCTTTAGTGATTTCAGTTATTGATACTATTGCTTATACCCTTATATCCTGTTCTTGCCTGACATTGACCTCATTGCCATAAAAGTTAATTAAATTTAAGTAATATGTTCCAATTTTACAGGCAGCTATTAGCACTCGTCAGTATAAATACCAGGGAATTCATGAACATTTTATCAGCCACGCTTAGAAAATCCTTTGGTAGCTAAAATGAAGATTCCTACTGAAAATCTACTTCTTACGCTCGCAGTTTTTCTGCTGGATTTTGTTGGTAAGTGCAATAAGTTCGGTATTCCATCAATTTAATATTTCAATATTTTACTCTAAAAAACACAGTCTGTAAGTGCTGCAGAACGAAATTAGAAAAAATCACAGTGAGACCTAATTAACTTTAACCCAAACTTCTTACTTAATGGCATTTCTTTACAGGATTATATATTCTCAGGTTGCCTGGATATTTTAAGAGAGAATGCTTTGATCGATTTTTGCTTGCTTAGCTTAAAATAACTGGGTAACATCAGATAACTGAATTCTGCAGAGAATTTATGTTGATTTGTTTTAATAACCTCAAGGACAAAAAAACTTTTTCTGATATAAAAAGCTCTATAAAAGAGCCAGTTTAAGTTTGACAAAAAAGTTTATAAGAAATTTTTTACTAGATATTTGTTGTACCACACCGTCAATGTAATTAGGAAAAAGGTTTTTGATCAAAATTTACTTTGAACCATTTATTATTTAGTATTATTTACATATCTACCGCATCGTCACAAATATACATTATTTTATAGAATCAAGACCAAGTGACTCTGATGGAAATAGTAATAGTAATAACAATCAAGCGTCGAGTAATGCGAATTCTCCTCCATCTCGAGCTCCCATATTTCCCGGAAATGAATTAAATATCCCGGAAACTTCATCTCAGCAAGTACATTATACCACGGATTCATACGGTCGTCGTAAAAAACATGTAAAATTAAGTCAAGGAGGATATGACATGAATATCGTATTCGTGGAGAAACCGTCATCAAGAAACCCGGCCCAACGTCAACGAAGGCCACGAATGACGCAACAAGTTCAACGGCCGGTGCAACAAGTCGAACCACCTGTGCAAGAAGCCCAAGCATCTGTGGAACACTCTCAAACATCTACGCAACAAGGCCAACTACTAGGGCAACCAGGCAAAGCACCGCTGCATCAAAGCCAAACACCTGTGCA
>JAAAKG020140682.1:0-12048 GCA_010014905.2 Druon quercuslanigerum
ATTCAAGCCAGCACCTCCACTCGAAATTTAAATTTTCGAAAAAAGTAGTGGAGCCCAAAAATCGGCAATATAGCCCAGAAATAGCCCAAAAAAAGCCCAAAATTCTGATGCAAAGAAATTTGGGAATTTCTTTTGTGGAGGTGCTAGCTTGATGGACCTAAAATCTTATGGCATTGGCCAGTCTCAGGCTTGACCATCTAGACTCTAATCTGGCTGATAATCTGACTATAATGGGGCTGGCCAGACCTGTAACACTTTTGCTATTCAGCCGCTGGCCCCAGGTGGAAGTGCACCAGTACTGGCCCAGTACAGGATGCCTGAGTCCCAGCTTTGGTTTGTAACGCTCTGCAGTACTGGTTTGTGGTACTGGCATGGTACTGCACACCAGTATAATTACAAATGTTTAAATTTCAAACTTTTTGTTCAATTTTAACACCTACTATTGCTATACTCTAAAGAAATACCACAAAAGGTATTCAAAAAAATAAATAATAATTGACTTCGAGTACTTTGTCTATAAATGTTAATTGGTTCTGCTTAGAATAGAACCAAACAGTTGTCTTGTTTCGAAACTTATTATTACCAAAAATTGGTAAGAATAGAAAAGTGTGTCACATAGGACGAACAAATAACTAAGACGGACCGCGCCGATCTTATTAACAGTAGCAGCCACTTTCTCCGTGCTATGGGTCTGATTCGGTCCCATGCTCGGCAGAAACAGCTACCCACGCTACTATACTATACGATAGTATACTCTCTTGCTCAGCGAGGCGACCCCGTTTTGCCGAGAATGGGACTGATTCGTTCCCAATCTGGGAGGCGCGGAGTCACCTAACTACTTTGGAAACAAATGATCTCATACATGGCATATTTGTTTCTAAACACTGGGATCAAATGATTCCTGCACTAGGGAACAACAGTCGGGAACCTCATCCATTACTCTAAAGTAAAAACTCAAAAGTTTAAACAAACCATTTATCAGCTCTTTCTCCTCATTAATTTTTGTTATTATTATAAGAAATCATATGTATGTCAACTGAATGAACCGTTAACGGACATATAAATAAAATCAGTTTTAAATAAACAATTTAAATTAATTAACATTGTTTGGGTTTCGCAGCATAAGTGCCAACATTTTCTTACAAAGAATTTTTATATATATATATATATATTTTTGTAAACAATCGTTTTCAAACATTTTTTCTAAGCAATTTTTATTCCATTTTTTTTTAAATTTTGTTGCAAGCATTTTTTCAAACAATTTTTTTTCAAAAACTTGTTTTCAACATTTTGTTTAAACATTTTTTTTATAAAAATTTATTATGTCGCCTATTTCGACTAATTTTTGTTCGTCTAACTTTTTAATTTTTAGATGTTTTATTGGACTAGTTTACAACGATTAAGAATTACATAAAATGGGATTTTGAAGACAAAATTGATTTTTAATAATGTTTAATTTCTTATTTTGTATGTTTTTAAACACGCTGACAGTTATTCGAAAATGTTTTAAAAAATGTAGCTGGATTATACTTGGAAATTTTTACGTTGTGGACGGCGGAACAGTGACAGATCTGGGCCAGACTAGACTGCCAAAAAACTAAAAAAAACTAATTTTGAACAGAGTTAATTTCTTAATTTTTATAATTTTGACATCTTAGCAATTGTTCGAAAATGTTAAAAAAGTTTTAGCTGATTGACACTTAGGAATTTTCATATAATGGATTGCTGACCATTCCCAGATCTGAGCCAGACTAGACATTTGAGACAATAAAAAAATTATTTTTAAAAGTGGTTATTTCTTATTTTGTATGACTTTGGACACCCTGGCAGTTTTTAGAAAATATTTAAACAAATGTTGGCTGATTGACACTTGGAAATTTTTATCGTATGGATTGCTGACCAGTTCCAGATCTGGGCCAGACTAGACTGTCATGGCTAGAAGGTCTAGATGTCGCCAGATCTGGGCCAGATCTGACATCAGACAGCCAGACAAATTTTTCCACTAGGGAAATAGAGATATCTTCGCGCTCGATAATATATTTATCTCGTGCTTGGCGCTCGATAATGCATTTACTTCGCGCTACGTGCTCGGTCTTGTGAACAGAATTTATAAAACTACTAAAAGCATCGAACACAGTAATTTAATGATTGTGAATTCTTTATTGTTAAAGCTCCTTCCGCTTTACCGAGCACATACCTAGTTAATTTGTCTCGTTGAAAAATGCGCATTCTTTAACAAAGTTTTTGTTATTTAACATTTTATTGCAACCTCTGTCTTTTTTCATCAACTGAATTTGCTCATTTCCAATGTTATTTTTATGATTTAAACGTTACATATTCGGTTTAAACAGCAGCCTTACTATTTCTTGACTCCAAAATTATATCCCTAATCTCAGCGACCCAGACTTTGTCGACTGAATTTTCTACTGCATCGTGTTCTACATCGTAACTTATTGCTTTATTGCTTCAAATGTGCCTTATTGCTTCATTTCCTAATAATTTACAAAAAGGGTCTGTCAAAGCGTGTCTTCGATTATTGCGAAGGGAGGGGGGGGGGGGGATTTGTTTCAACCGAGAGTCACATCTGGTTGGTGTTTTATGCTGAGAAAATAACCAACCAATAATTTGAATTTTCGATTTTTCAAGAAAACTAAACAAGTAGTTATCATAATCTTGCAGGGCATTAAAAAAAAAAAAAACATTTTTCTTCCCTTGGCAATTTTTTATATCGTG
This sequence comes from Druon quercuslanigerum, assembly GCA_010014905.2. NCBI lineage: Eukaryota > Metazoa > Arthropoda > Insecta > Hymenoptera > Cynipidae > Druon > Druon quercuslanigerum. The sequence goes on from JAAAKG020140682.1 coordinate 2,734, forward strand.
CGTTATTCGGCATAAAATAGTTATTTTCGTGTTTTTTGGAATTTTGTAAATGCTATAACTCTGATAATTTTTATTTCTATAAAAAAAGTTATTAGGATTAATTATTTCACTTTTTGAATACTATGAATATCAGTACAGAGAATTTTTGAGTTAAAAGAAGTCGTCTCAAAAATATTAAAAGTGCGCTCACTTTTTGAATTTGTATCAAAAATGGTTGTGTAATAAATTTGACCTTTACTTAAGGACACTAGAAGAGTGCACCAAAGGCCAACCTAATAGATTAATTTTTTTTAAATTTATCGTGGAAACAGACAGACATACATATATACATACAAACATACAGACAGACATGCAGACAGATGGCCAAACAGATAGACACATTTTTAAAAACCTGTTTTTCGGATTCAAGGTGTCCCGAAAACGTGGAGATTTGACAAAAACTGGGGGTGGGGGTCAAATTTAACACACATCTAATACCTTCTCTGATGGAAATGAAATAATTATAATGGCCCTAATACTGATCCTTGTGGTACGCCTGCTACTATAGATTTATCAGTTGATAGATTATCATTAATTTGTACCATGGAGGACCTATCACAGAGATAATTGCATATTACTTTCAATAACTTTTGCGGAAGGTTACAGTCTTTTAGTTTGACAATGAGGACTTTGTGCCAGACAGATTTGAAGGCTTTCTCCATATCAAGAGGTTTGAAAATTAGCCCATATATTCAAATATGAATTGTCACATTTCATATTTTAACTAAAGAATATAAATGGTAAAGTACAGAATCAAACATAAAGCTTTTTTTAAAAAATGATCTGGCCCTTATCTTATTGCAATTGGTTGAAAATTCATTTATTTTATGCTCCTGGGAAGGCGCAAACCGCCAACATTCAGTCGCATTCAGTGCACCTATGGCGAATGGAATATGGGGCCGCTATTGTTAGAGATTACAGCCGGTTTCGAGAAATTAAAAATGATTAAAATAGGAAGGAATTTACTTGTAATATTCTGCATTCGGTTCATTACAGAACGACGAGACGATTAAAAAAAGATAGAAGAAAATCGGTTAATCCGTTCAATTTCTGAATATACCTGTTTTCTCTCTTCTCCGATTCTACTACAAAAAATGCTGAAAAAAGGATGCTGCGCCCAGAATTGGAAATTGGTTGAAAGTTGAAGGGTGTGCTATTTTCAGCCTTTTATTAAGCAATTCCTTTTCCAGAGTTTTCAATTGAAAACTCTGCAATCACAGACATTCATAATATTTCTATCTTTTTTTTAATCTTTATCCATGTACATAACATATATACCTGTAAGAACGATGATTGAGTGAGAGAGTAACGCAAATGTTCGACTTCTTTCCGATTAGATTGATGGTTGCGATCTTTTCCAATCGATTCTACGAGAGACGTTATGGGAGGTGAAAAATGTTCAAAATTGCAAATTTACACCCTTTACCCTCAAATCGCCAAATTACCGTATTTTCACCAGATTTTGTCTATTAACTCGGAAAATTATGGGTTTTCCAAAAAACACTATTTTTCAAGCTACCTCGTATTTTTTCGAAAAAAATTTCAAAATTATTTTGGAAAATGTTTGAGACAAAAGTTGTGCAATTTTTAATTTTCAACAACTCTTGTCTCTTATGTTTTTTTTTGAAAGCCGATTACTTTCCGGAATATCCAAAGTTCATAATATACTCCCGCAACGGTCATCGAAGAAAGATAGCGAAAAACTGCCTTCTCTTGAACACCTCCTCAAATACAAATGCTTGCGTCACAATAAATGCGCTGTTGACTATAATTGATCAAATTTTTTTCTTTAAGATTTACATTTTGTGGTTCAATTTCACTAATAAAACTGATATTCACAGAGAGCGGCGCCAACTTTTGCGAGGCGGGGACCGAGCCATAGAATTATAATATTAAATAGCACAATGTGTACATTTGATACTAGGTTAAAATTTGACAAAAAGTATACATATATTCCCAATCGATTTACAAGATAGAATTATAATATTATAATAAAATTATAGTATTAAATGGCACAATCTATACAATTTATACTATGTTACAATTTTACAAAAATTATACATATATTTCCAATCGATTTACAATACGGGGCCCAAAAAAATGGTTAAAGAAATGTAAATTATTTAAATAATTATTAAAACTCAAAAAATGTAAAAAAAGGAGTCAATCAGCTTACACAATTATTTATGGTTTTCTTCTTTAAATTTCCGTCAAATGAAGTATGGATGGTTTACATAAACAAAATAACAACATAAACAACATAGGGTGACCATCTGACCTGAGAACAAAATACTTTTGACTAATCAAAGTATTTTTCAGGTTATCATAATCTATGCGCAGGCGCCACTGTCGATACACCCAACCGCGTACAACTTTTGGGTACTCTAGGCGCCCTCGGGCCTTAAAAACTAAACAAAAATTTTTTTTGCGCAAAAGTGGAAAAAATACGGACATTGATTGAAAAATACGGACATACGGACACGGAGCTAAAAATACGGACATGTCCGTATAAATACGGACGGATGGTCACCCTAAAACAACACCAACAGAAAGTTGCATAGGCTAGCAATGTAGAAACATTGGACATCTCTGGCTCGATTTTCAGAAATTTCGAATATAAACAATTGAAAAGAACATAATTTAGAGGCCTACTTCAAGTAGGCTAAACATTCGAGTCGTGGTACTGCGAAATTCAGTAATGCGAATTCCCGATATTAAGAACGTTTTTCCTTAGATAGTAAGAACATTTGATGATTTCATTTAATGTACAATTCACTGTACATTCTAGAATGATTTGATAATGTTATTATATGATATTAAACTATATAACATTATATAATAACAAGTTTTAATATGTAAGATGTGGAATGATTCAATAGCATTGATGGGATATAGAGGTTAGATTCGATACTTACGGTGAAAGATTTTATATTGGCGATTTATTTCAACGTTTCTTTCGCGCTATTCATCTTAATAATTCCCACGGTTTTTTCAAGATTGCAATGTTGACACGGTAAAATAAACTAATAGTTTTTAGGATTCAAATCGTCACTTATAACTGTCAGGGTGCAAACAGCTGATATGTGCCCTAGGTATCAAGAAACTTTAACCCTATCCATTCGTTATCGTAAATTTTTTAATTAATATTTGCTGCTACATTCATGTAGCTTACAGTAATATTTAAGTTTGGGTAAAAAATGTATTCAAAAAGCCCATTAGTTAATTTTTGGCCTTATCCTAGTTTAACCATAATTATAAAACTAGTTAACGAGAACCTACGACGCTGGGGCTGTTTATTTATTAATTAACAGATGATATGGCATCCTATATTTCATTTTAAAAGGCATTTCTTCTTAACTGAAAGGTTTTGCTTCTTGAAGCTCTTCTGGTTCTCTTCATCTGGTTTTTATAAAAACTTTTCGTTAATCTATGAATATGGTCCAAGATAAGAGGAAGGTTAAACTTCTTATGCAAATCAATATGCTGTCTCTGAGGGAGGCATTAGTGATAATTCTTAAACTTTTATTTTGAAAGCGTTTTAGCCTTAAGATAGAAATGCTTGATGCGCTACTTCATACGGGAGCTGCATGTAGAAGAACTGGTCTGATAATCATTTTGTAAAGTAGTAATTTATTTTTAATACTTAATTTACTCTTTCTGCCCATGAGGCAGTTCAAGATGCCCCGAATTTTCTGAGCTTTTTTAAGTGAGCGTGCAACGTGCTCATTAAATATTAGTTTTTGATGCAGTAAAACTCCTAGATAATTCGCAACCAATTTAGGCTTAATAATCTTGTCCCGAACAATAAAATCAGGAATAGCTACCTTCCTCTTTCTCTCTGGATGGTTAAAGTTTTTTCTTGTGAAAATTATGATTTCAGTTTTATCAGCATTAACATTTAATTTCCATTTATCAAAAAAGTCTACTATCATGTTAGTAAAATTTTGTAATTTATTCATAGCTACTTTAGGGCTCCAGAAAGCGGAATACAATGCTGTGTCGTCGGCAAATAATGATCGCAGTATTCCTTGCAACGCTGGTATATCATTAATGTAGTATAGGAAGAACAGCGGGCTAAGAATAGAACCTTGTGGGACTCCTACATCAATGCTTCTGTCTTTAGATTTAGTGCTATTTTCCATACGTTAAATTTGCTCCCATAGAGATAAGCTTGCGCTAATTTGATTAAATAAGTTGGAATGTTTAGCTCGTTAAATTTATATATTAGGCCATTTTGCAAAACGGTATGAAATACCTTTTCCAGGTCAAGGAGAATCATGACAGTAGTCAAATTTTTGTTGAATTTAGTACTAAGTGTATTTACTAATTTAATTAGTTGTTGAACCGTGCTTCTATTTTGTCTTATATTTTTTATTAATTTGTATTAATTTTATTTTTATCTCATAGGGCGATAACTTTCCGGTAAAAGTTTATCCTTACCAGCTTTGTGAAAAGGCAAGATGTTTGCAGTTTTCCATGGTCCGGTGCCTTCCTTGAGCCTGTTCTCAAAACAGCTTTTTTAATTTCTCTGGGCGTTGTTAGTTCAACTGTCAATATCACCAAAATCCTTTTTTCAAAATCTGTTGCAACTAGTCCACTTTTAGCGTGCAGTGTGGGAATCTTGTTAATATTATTTTTTCTCACAAGACAGTTAGCCATTTTTCATAGAGAATTGTCCCTAACATTAAGACTTACAAGTTTGTTATCTTAGTTGCCATTGTAAAATTTAATTATGTCTTTATTTATTTTATTAGCTAATTTGTTAAATATTTTTCTAATATCATCACTACATGTCCTTTGATCGACCTTACATTAGGTCTATTTAAGTTTTTAATAAGCCTCAGCATCTTACCTAAATTACAGAATTCGTTGAGTTTCCTAAATTCCATAGCTAGTTCCTTGAAGTCTTGGGTGTCCTTGTTGTTTGACGTGTAGTCTTTCTTGTCGTCAAGTGCTGCATTTCTGCTTTCCTGCTGAGTCGAAGAGTTTGCCCATGCAAACGGTCTTGTAGGTCTTAGAGGTGGAAAAGCATGATGTGTCCTTGAAGGTGGTAATATTTTCTTCTCTCGTGGCTGCTCCAGCGGATGTTTCTTGGCTCTGGCATCAATTCTTTCCAGTCGTTTAATGTATATTGGGCATCTGGTATCATTTGCCTGATGATCGCCTCCACAACTTGAACATTTAGGCAGTTCTTTTACTTTTCGTAAGTCCTCGTTCTCCACAGTATTGTCCTCCTCTGGATGCTTCTCCGTGAGATGCGCCTCCGTACACCTGACACATTTAGGTGGTTTTTTGCAGTGCGAGATTCCGTGCCCAAATAGTGGACATCTACGGCATTCCGTAACTCGTCTGCTGTTCCTGTATTTATCCCAGTATATTTTCACTAGTCACACATATTTTACTTACCTGACTACACTTAAGTCTTGATTTGGTGGTAGAATTATCAAGTAGTTGGGGTGATCCGTTGGAATCCTTTGCTTCATGCGAATTACTCTTCCAGTTTTGACACCTTGGTGTAGCAGATGATGTAGCAGCTTTTGAACCATCCAGCTCGTTCTTAATGGTGCGGTAGTCATCCTTATCAAAAGCGAGGATTGAAAGTATTTGTCTGGAAAAGTTAAACCTTGTCCTTTCTGAGACTGAAGCTTCGTTGATTTCTTTCATGACCAAGCTCTGGTTATTAATCTTGGCGGTTAACACAAAAGGCAGTACCTTCTGCTTGGGCTTCTTGTCAGGTTCCCCCTTGGAGATGATATCTTCCTCCTCATCCATGCTATCAGCGTTGTCCGACAGGACTTTATATCTATTTTGGGTGCAGATATCTTCATTTTCCGTCACCTTTCTGGATCTCTTTGGTCATGCGCCAAGAATTCGGAATTGGTAAATCGGAAAAATATGAAATTTTCCATGATTTTAAAACATTTTTCAATTGTTTAGGCAAATTTAAATTATTTCAACAGTAATTTAATCCCAAAAAATGTAAAACATAATCGTATTTCCTGATTGAAATTTAATTGAGGCACTGAGAATGACAACCAGGTACACTCGAGTCGCGGTACTGTGAATATTTTGCGCAGAACCGCTCTCAATAGGGAGAATACGTGAGGGGACCTCACTTCTTCGTCTTCTTACTATGTGAAAATCTGTGTAGATGATATCTAGGGCACCGCGCGCACTTCTCTGTTCTCAGATTCCACGACAAAAATGCTGAAAAAGGTCGTTCGCCAAGAATTGGGAATTATTATATCGGAAATATATTAAATTTTCTATGACTTTTAAAGCAATTTTCATTTGTTTAAGCAAATGTACATTATTTAAGCAATTATTTAATCGCAAAAAATGTAAAAAATAATTCTATTTTCTGATTGAAATGTAATTATTTGGAGTAGTAAAATTTTGTAAAAAAATTATGCAATTATTTAAACAATTATTTATTGTTTATTTTCGAAATTTCTAAAGCTTCTATAGTATCCCATGCAACTTTCTGTTGGCGTTGTTGATGTTGTTATTTTGTTGATGTAAACCATCCATAGTTCATTTGACGGAAATTTAAAGAAGAAAACTAATTATTTAAACAAATTATATTTGATTAAACAATTAGAAAGTGGTTCATGTATTCTTTCTATACACTATTAAGTGAAATACACTATTTAGTTATCGAAAAAAACTGATTGAGCACATAAAGATTGTTTAAACAAATAGAATTTTATTAATCATGAAAATAAACGTTTCAAAATTATTTATATTTGGGCTGGAAATAAAATGATTGGTATGGAATTATTTCGTAGACACTTGTATTGTAAATCGATTGGAAATATATTTATAATTTTTGTAAAACTTCAACATAGTGTCAGCTGTACACATTGTGCTATTTGTGCCAGAATATTATTTTTAGACGAATGAAAAGCAGTGTAATTGAACCACAAAATGTGAATCTTGAAGAAAAACATTTCATCAATTATGACCAACAGCACATTCACTGTGACGCAAGAATTTGTATTTGAAACGAATGAAGATTTAAGCAAAAAGATAGAAAAATTACGAATGCCTGTGATCAATGGAAAATTCTGGAAAAATAAGTGCTTAATAGAAGGCTGCGTATAGCAGACCCTTCAGCTCTCAAACTTGAAAATAAAATAAATCTTAATTCCCTAGTTTTCCAATTAAACAATTTCCAATTCTGGGCGCAGCATGCTTTATTCATTTTCTTCTCTCTTTTTTTAGTCTTCTCGTCTTTCTGCAATGAACCGAATGCAGAATATTACAATTAAATTCCTTTATATTTTAATCATTTTTCATTTCTCTAAACCGGCTTTAATCTCTATCAATAAGAAAGTTGAGTAAGGCATGACAAGCAATCAATCTCAGTCCTGGGCTCGAGCCTGGGTTTTTACGATGTTTAAAGTATCGTTAAGAAAGTAACACTCTTCCCTATAATCGGCCTCGTATTCCGTTTGCTATAGGTGCACTGACGTTGGCGGTTTGCTGCTTCCCAGGCGCATAAAAGGCATGAATTTTCAATTAATTGCAATAAAACAAGAACCAGATCATTGTTCGAAAAAAGCTCTATGTTTGAATTTATATTTTAACATTTATATTCTGTGGTTAAAATATTAAATCAAACAATTTATTATTTGTAGAAGAAGAGCTTGGCAGAGTAATACACAAACTTAATTATTTTGCAGGTGGTTGCAAGTTGACTAATAGATCTGTAGCTTTGAGAAGAGGTTTCAGCCTTTCAGGGGTTTGGTATGCGTAAGATTTGAGCTATTTTTCCATTTACCTGGGAAGTAAGCTTGTTTTATGCATGCATTAAATATATTTGTTATTTGAGCTTATGGCTTTTTGGGAAGATATTTCAGTATAATATTTTGTATACCATCCAGGCCAAATCCAGGCCAGGGTATTTTTTTGTTTTCGTTTTATATATGACTTTTTAAATTTATTTTTGAATAACTAGCTTAATTTCTTCTAGGTAAATTTGAGTTTGTACAATATCGTCATACTGTTCTTCAATGTGTTTTATTATCTTCAAATTCTCTAAAATTAGCAGTTAGTTGGTGGACTACCTAGTTGGTGGACTACCACCTAGCCCGGAAGATTCATTCTTCCCTAATTGGCTTATGCCAAAAATACTAAACTTTTTCGATTAGCTGGTAGAAATGCCAGTGGTAGTACGTCGAGCGATACTAAATCCTCTCTTGAGTCCTTGGCGAGTGTGTTAGTAAAGTTGGTAGACAAATTAAGCGCCAAGGTCTCGTCACATAATGAGCCTAACTCGGTTAATAGTGGGAAATCTAAAAATAATAATAATAAATCCAGTCGGAATGCCAATAGAGGCGAGAATCATGGGGAGACTAGTTCGGCGCAGGCCCCAATCAAGCCTTATTACAATAGAGGGTGTCCACCTCTAGGGCGAAGAGTTCAACCAAAGGACGAACCATCTTTTATAATTGCGCCGATTCCGACCATGGTTCCGATCATCTTCTGAATTTATACCTGAATTTGCTCAGAAATCACCTTCTGACACTCAGTATGAATTATCGTAAAAATTATCATCAGAAACTCAAATTGAAATGAACTTCATCCAATAAACTTCAACTCTTGCAGCGGGGAGGGAGACCTCCCCATCCACAGTCACTCAATTGAATTTGGGAACTCGTTTTCTTACTCATTCTTTGAAATCGCTCTCTCATTCTAAACCTGATCTATCTTTGCATGCTGGACTTCAAAAACGCTCAAATATTCGCGGGACGAAGGGGCAGCTAGTAAAAATGGAGATGAAACCTGACCTGATACTGGTACCTGGTACCAACTTGAGACTATATATCATAATATAGATAGGAGGTACTAAAATCCATTCATTGGTTACATGGGTTCATCGAGAACGTATCTGGAATCAGCGGGGTTACAGATACTTGGTTTGGGTGGTTATAGGATCGATGATTCAAAGGCAGGCGCTGTCATGATGGCTATTGGCACTATTGAGTCCGTCATTGGCGAGGCGTGCCTGCCGGCGACCTTCTCAAGAACCATCCACTCAATAAAATTTAAAATAATACCTGGGCTAACTGATACTTGCGTACTAGGCATGGATTTTGCCGAAAAGTTCGGTTTTTTTCTCGATTTGCGTGATAAGCAGTTGTGGTTGTCTGCATTATAATTTTTCTTGAGTGGACGAGCAGGCATATACAGTCATCGCCTGCACAGAGAAAAATGGATGTTCAAATGTAACATCTAGATGTTCAGGATTAACATATTTTATGTTTAACTATA
>JAAAKG020140684.1:0-12048 GCA_010014905.2 Druon quercuslanigerum
ATTTATTTTTTTATTTTTACTTTATTTTTTTACTTTTTACTATATTTGTTCTAAAATTCATCTTTTTAGGTTGATAATTCAATTACATGGTTAAAAATGCTACTAGCTTCTGGAATAATTACTTTGTTTAAAATTCAACTGCTTTCTTGAAAATTCATCTTTTTGACTTGAAAATTTATTTTTTTAGATTTAAATTTCACCTTTTTCGTCAGACAAGTTCATGGTTAAAAATCTATCTTTTTTTTGGTTAAAAATTAAACTATTTGTTTAAAAAGTCGTCTCTCTTAGTTTAAAGTTCAACTTTTTTGTCTTGAATTAAGTTCACCTTATATGAAAGAAAGAATTTTGTTATTTAAAGAAAATTTCACGAGGGTAAATAAGTTTTATTTTGTGTTAGAGAATAATAAAAAAATAGTTTCAAAAATCTATTTTCTTAATCAGACACGATTAGCAGAAAATTAATAATTCTATTAGTCGATATATTTTCTAATTCGATAGAGGAAAACTGATTGCATGTTAAAAAATATTCAAAACTGTATATAATATATTTTTTTCTAAGTTATAAACATTATAAATGTGAAAAATAAAAAAGTTTAATAAAACGACCCGATGTTGTAATATTTTATTTATTGATACAATAAGAAGTTCATATTGTGAAATTTTTAACGTGATCTAGTCTTGTTTATTTACAAAGAATTTTCTTCTGGTTGTTTAAACAAAGTTAAGAAATGTCAAAAAACTTCTCTAATGAGAATGTAAACAAATAAATTTCATTGGATAATGGAATCAATAATTTGCAGCCAAAAAATTTATTTTTAAACCAAAATTTAACTATTCTACTTAAGTGTTTAATTACAAATTCTATCATTTAGTTAAAAATAAGTTTTTCATTTTAAAATACACATTTTCCTTTTCTAAATGAAAATTGAATGAAAACTCCTTTTTTACGTTGCAAACTAATTTTTAGAATACCAGTTTAAATATTTTGTTAAAACTTCCATTTTTTGGTTTAAGATTAATTCTTTTATCTCACTTTATTAAATAAATATAAATATATAAAAAGTATATAATAATTTATAAACCTGTAACTATTCCATCTTTGATGCAAAAATGTAGTTTAATCTTTTTTATTTCCAACTTCAGATTTTTTATGTCGGTTTGAAAATTCAACAGTTTTTTGTAATATTTCTGTATTTTAATGAAAATTCGTCTCTTTGGTTAAAAAACAAATGTTTTTTAAAATACATCTTTTTCGCTGGGAAATCAACTACTTGTTTTAAAAAAATCGTCTTTTTGGTTTATTTTAACTGATAGAATTTCGGTTTGAAAATGCAACTCTTTTCTGGAAAATTCACCTTTTTGGCTTTGCATTCAAAATAATTTTTATTATTAAAATAATTTGTTTAAAATTCATCTAGTATTGGTCATTTCAACTTATAAAAAACTTTTTTTTTGCAACATTTTTTGTAAAAAATTGAACTTTTTTCGTTAAAAATTGAAGTATTTAGTTGAAAATTTAAATGCTTTTTGATATATATATATATATATATTTAGTTGAAAATTAATCTTCATGGATAAAAAAATTAATTTTCTTTTCAGAAATTTTACCTTGTTGGCTGTGCATTCCGCTATTTGGTTACAAACTCCTCTTTTTTATTTATTTAAACGGTTAGAAATCTCTTTTTTTCACGAAAAATACTATTTTCTAAATGAAAATGTAACTGCTTGATTTTGGACAAAAAATTTAAATTTTGTAGTTGAAAATTTATTTATTTTAGTAGAAAATTCCACTATTAGCTGTCAGTTTGAAAATTAAATATTGAACTGTTTTGCCAAAAATTCATCAATTTTTTTTAAATTTGTCTTGTAGGATTTATTTTCACTGATAGAAAATTCCTTTTTTTTAATAATTTTTTATAATAAAAATTTAACTCTTAGTTTTTGCTAGAAAATTGAACTTTTTTAATAAATTAATTTAAATTAAGTTTCTTCTTTGAAAATTCATCTATTTGGCTGTGCATCCAACTATTTTGTTAAAAAATCGTATTTTTTGTTAATTTCAACTATAAAATAGAAAATTCTTTTCTTTAATTATTGTTTTCTTGAATAGAAATTTAATTACTTAATTTTTGGTGGAAAACTTATCTTTTTAAATTGAAAATTCAATTATTTGTGGACAGTTTGCAAACTGTACATTTTACTGGTTTGTGGAAAATTAATCTATTTTGTGAAAAATTTGTCTTGTTTGGCTGATATTAACTGCTAGAATTTTTAGTATAAAATTAATCTTTTTTAGTAAAAATGCAATTATTTAGTTGAAAATTCAAATATTTTTGTGGAAAATTCAACTATTTGCTTTGGGTTTAAAAATTCAACTATTTTCGGGAAAACTCATGTATATTTTGTTGAAAATTAATTTCTTGGTTAGAAAATCAATTTTTGATGTTAAAATTTTACCTTTTTGGCTGTGCATTCAGCTGTTACGTTAAAAATTATTTTGTTTTTTTAATTTCGACTGATAAAAAATTCTTTCTTTTTGAAAATGATTATTTTTTTAATAAAAATGTAACTACTCCATTTTTAGTTTGACTGTTTTGTGGAAAATTTATCTATTTTGTTACAAATTTTCTTGTTTGGTTAATTTAAACTAATAGAAAATTATTTTTTCTTGAAATTAATATTTTTTAAATAAAAATGTTTTAATAAATAATGTTTTAATGTTTTTAATAATATTCAGTTTTTGCTAGAAAATTTAACTTTTTTAGTTAAAAATTCAAAAATTTGCTTCAGGTTTTTGAAAATTAATCTGTTTTTTGGTTTTTCGTAGAAAATTTACCTTTTTTAGTTGAAAATTCAAATTTTTTGGAAAATGTAACTAATTTCTTTCGGTTTAAAAATTCGACTATTTTCTAGAAAATTCATGTATACGTAATTACTCAAATTTTGGTAGAAAATTTATTTTATTTAGTTGAAAATTTCGCTAAATCTGTCAGTTTGCAAACTGAAAGGTCAATAGTATTGTCGAAAATTATTTCTTTTTTAAAAAAATTCGTTTCGTTCCGTTAATTTCAACTAACAGAAAATTCTCTTTTTTTAATTATTATTTTTTTAAATAAAAATTTAAATATTCAATTTTTGGTAGAAAATTTAATTTTTGTAGTTAAAAATTTTAGCATTTAATTCAAAACTCAACTATTTGTTTTCGGTTTTTGAAAATTTAACTGTTTTTTGGAAAATTTAGTTATATTTATTTAAAAATTAATCTTTTTGACCAGAAAATTATTCTTTTTTTTAAATTTCACCTTTTTGGCTGTGCATTCATCTATTTTGTTAAAAACTCGTCTTTTTTTCTTTGTTTCAACTGAAAGAAAAAGCTTTTTTTTCGAAATTATTACGTAAAATAAAAAATGTAACTACTCAATTTTTGTAGAAAATTTAACTTTTTTATTTACAAATTCAAATATTTAGTCGAAAATTCATCTCTTTGCTTTAAGTTTTTAAAATTTTAACTTTTTTTTTGGAAAATTGATATCTATATATATATTTTTTTTTTTGAAAATTAATTTTTTTTGTCTGAAAATTATTTTTCTTTTTTGAAATTTTACCTTTTTGGCTGTGCATTCAACTATTTGGATAAAATCTCGTACTGTTTCGTTATTTCAAGTGATAAATTTTTTTTTTTAAAGAAAATTATTTTTAAAATAAAAATGTAACTACTTAATTGTTGGTAGAAAATTTACCTTTTTAGTTAAAAATTCAAATAGCTTGGTGGAAAATTGAACTATTTTCTAGAAAATTCATGCACACTTTGTTGAAAATTTATTTTTTGGTTAAAAAATTAATTTGCTTTTTTTATATCTTTTATATCTTTTTAAATTATAATTTTAAAAAATGTAAATACTCAGTAGAAAATTTTTAGGTATTTTTTTAGGTCGAAAAATGTTTCTTTTTTATTTAAAAATTCATCTATTTGCTGTCAGTTTGAAAAATAAAGTTTAACAGTCTCGTGGAAAATTAATCTATTTTGTTCAAAATTCGTCTTGTTTCGTTTATTTTAACTAACTAAAAATTCTCTTTTTTTGAAAATGATTCTTTTTGTAAATAAAAATGTTATTACTCAATTTTTGGTCGAAAAATTAAAAATTCAAGTATTTATTTGAAAAGTTCAACTATTCGCTTTAGGTTTTTGAAAATTTGACCGTTTTCGGGAAATTTTTATATATTTAGTTGAAAATGAATATTTTTGGTTGGAAAATTAATTTTAATTTTTAAAAACACATCTTTTTGGCTGTGCATTCAACTTTTAAATTTATCTCTTTTAGTTAAAAATTCAATTGTTTAGTTGAAAATTCAAATATTTTTGTGGAAAATTTAACTATTTGCTTTGGGTTTAAAAAATCAACGGTTTTCGGGAAAACTCATGTATATTTTCTTGAAAATTAATTTCTTGGTTAGAAAATTGATTTTTGTTGTTAAAATTTTACATTTTGGCTGTGCATTCAGCGGTTACGTTAAAAACTAGTTAGATTTGTTAATTGCGACTGATAGAAAATTCTTTCATTTTGAAAATTATTATTTTTTAAATAAAAATGTTACTGTAATTTTGTTAAAAACTTGACTTTTTTTGTTAATTTCAACTGATAGAAAATTATTTTTTTAAAGAAAATTATTATTTTTCAAATAAAAATGTAACCGCTTAATTTTTGGTAAAAAATTAAACTTTTTTGTTTAAAGATTCCAATTATTAGTTAAAAATTCAACTATTTGCTTCAGGCTTTTAAAAATTCAACTGTTTTTTTTAATTTATTTTGTTAAAAACTCGCCTTAATTTGTTTATTTCAACTAATATAAATTTCTTTTTGTTTTAATTTTTTTTAGAAAATTTAACTGTTTCGTGGAAAATCCATCAATTTCGTTGATAGATCGTTTTTTTACATGAATTTTTTGTTTTCGCTTAAATTCATCGTTTTTGGATACGGATTCAACTGAAAATCCAACTATTTCATTTTAGGTTCAAAGTTTATCTTTAGCATATTTAAAATTTGATTTAAAATAATCGCTGGGGGATTATATTGACCCTCAATAATAAATTTTGTAGAAATTGTAATTAAAATGATCAAATTACTTAATTTTAAGTTTTATTTTATTTTATTAATACCTGTTGGTAAATCTTGCAGTATTGCCAAAAACATTGTTTTATTTTAGCGAATTACAAATAACGTGAAAGGAATCTCAATGTAGCCGAGAAAATTTTTTGTCGTCAATTTTTTATTTTATATAGAAGAAAGTTGCAATAAAAAAACTCCTTACAAAATTCTTTTTTCAGTTGCGCACATGTAATTAAATTTAATTTTTATTAATTTTTTTTTTGTTTCTTTTTTTTTAATTTACCTGTTTATATTAAAAATAAAACTCAACCCAACTTTTTCTTAATAAATAGATGAATAAAAATAAAATATAAATTAAAAAGTTTTTCATTAAAGAAACAGTTTTTTTTTCAATATTTCTTTGATGAAAAAAGTTTTTTGTCAGTTTAGAAACTTTGCAACAGTGATATTTATCACTTAGCTGCGTCTGTTGCTAATGGTTGAAGAATAACTTGCACTTTAAAGAATATTTTAAAAATTATTGTAAACTACATCATTTTGGATAATCTAACATTATTTCTCTGCCATAAAAATTTAAGTTGAATTTTATTTTTCGTATAAAGAGATAAATTTAAGAAATCAGAAACAAAAAAATTAATAAAAATTAAATTTAATTACATGTGAGCAACTGAAAAAAGAATGCTTTAAGGAGTTTTTTTAATGCAACTTTCTTCTATATAAAATAAAAAATTGGCGACAAAAAATTTTCTCGACTACTACTTATTAATAAAATTAAATCAAATGTAAATTTAAAATGAAGTAATTTTATACTTTCACATCTGAGATATTAATCAAAGGATAATGCTTCCAAATGTAAAACTTTACCACAATTATCATGTCATGCTAATCGAGTTCCTAATTATCTCGAAATTAAATAAAAATTGTTAATAATAATTAACAGAGTTAAAATTCGCTTCTGTACAAGAAATGCAATGATAAAAAATTCCCTTTCGATAAAAATGTAGTTGTCGAGTTTCTTCGTCAGGAGGGCAGAGTGGTGCGTAAGGTGGAATAGGAGGTGGAATAGGGGGTGGAATTAGCCATGACACATCAATTTTCTTGGTATACCGTGGTGAGCATTTGGTCATTTGGAAAAGCAGCAAGCACCATGTGGCAGCGCTCTTTAGTCTTTATGGCAATTTGTTTTGAACACGGCACACCCACATAACGCGCCTGATGCCTAGCCGATGGGATCCCCACCCCCCGACATAACAGACGGTCCATGCGCCAAACCTCAAATGTAGAACTAATCCATTAACACCGTATCTACATTCGATTTTAATCTTCTTTCTTACAGTGTGCCTGTCTGCTACATTTATGCTTTATCAGATCCAAACAATTCTTGTTTTTTTATATATAAATTATTTCTGATGTCATCAGAGCAAATAAATTGTTGAACCAGGCAGGATGGCTTGACTTCTAGAAATTACGCAAAGGGGTTTTTCTCTATAATTGAGCTGCCACGGGAGGAAATGCACTTTTTTCGTTCAAAAATGTCCAGAGCCTTCAATTTTGGTCCGATTTTTAATTTTTTTTAAATTAAAGTTCATTAAATTCTGGAGAGCTTGACGCTCTGAACTTTTGTCTCTTCTACCTGTTTATTAAGAATTTTTTCACTCAAAGTATGGAAAAACTGAAATTTTTTACATAACAATTTTTTCGCTGTAATAACTGATTAGGTAAACTTTATATTCTCTTTAATGAATTTTTACTAAAACATTTAAATTCTCAACAAAGAAAGATAAATTTTCAACTAAAAAATATAAGTTTTCAACCAAAAATTATTTTAACAACAAATTAAATGTTGAAGATGTGTTTTCTATAATTTTTAATAATTTAACTTTTATTAAAGTAAGGAAACTTATGGTAATTTCGGAAAATTCATAATTTTTGGATGAATTTTATGATTTTATCAAACAAATTTAATAAAGAAATGCATTATTCGAGCATTTATCGACGGAAAAATTAATTTTTTTCAATGCCAGCCCTATTAATTGGGAACTTAATAATGATATTAGCAACATCTATAATTATTCATTAAATTATATTTTTTTATATGAAATTTAATAAACAAATGCATTATTCGGGCATCTGTTGACGAAAGATTCGTTTTTTTCGATGTAAGTCCTTTTAAGTTAGAAATGCATGTAAATTTTACCAACATTCATAATTATTTTATAAATTTTATGATTTTTGTTAACCAATTTAATAAAAAAATGCATTATTTGGGTATTTTTCGACGGAACATTTCGCCTTTTTCACTGTCTATCCTTTTAATTGGGAACTTTACGATAATTTTAGCAACATCTATCACTATTTGATAAACTTTCTTTTTTTTTAAACAAATGTTTAGAAATTTAACTAATTTGTCTTTTTTATAATTTTAACTAACAGAAAAATATTTTTTTTATAATTATTGTTTAAAATAAAATTTTCACTGCTCAATTGTTTCTATGAAATTTAACTTTTATTAGTTAAAAATTTTAACATTTAGTTAAAAAATAAACTATTTTAGTAGAAAATCCAACAGTTTTGTGAAAAATCCATGTTTTTGGTTCTGGATTAAAATATTTCTTGAAAATTCGTCTTGATTGGTTAAATTAATAACAAAAATTATTTTGTTAATAAAAATATAACTATTGAATTTTTTGTAGAAAATTTACCTTTTATAAATAAAAATTCAAATATTAAGTTAAAAGTTCAACGTTTTTTTTTTTAAGATCCAACTATTTGATTTCGGTTTAAAAAATAAACTATTTTCGCAAATTTGAACTATTTTGTTGAAAATTCGTCTTTTTGGATAAAAAATTAATTTTGCTTTTTAAAAATTCGTCTTCTTGGCAATGGATTAAACTATGTCGTTAAAAAATTCGTCTTTTATAATTTTAACTAATAGAAAAATATTTTTTTTAATCATTATTTTTCTTAAATAAAAATGTTATTACTCAACTTTAGGTAGAGAATTTATTTTTTTATATAAAAAATTTAAGTGTTTACTTCAAAATTCAACTGCTTTGTGAAAAATCCCTTTTTTTGGCTGTGGATTAAAATTTTTGTTTCCTTATTATTTTTTAATAAAAATATAACTTTTCAATTTGTGGTAGAAAATTTAACTTTTTTAGTTAAAAATTAAAGTATTAAGTTAAAAATTCAACGTTTTTGGTAGATTAACTTTCGGTTTGACAAAGAAACTTATTTCGGAAACTTTATCTATTTTTTGAAAATTCTTCTTTTTGGGTAGAAAATTAATTTTACTTTTTAAAAATTCGCCTTCTTGACAATGGATTCAACTATTTCGTTAAAAAATTCGTCGTTTTTGATCATTTTAACTGAAAGAACATTTTTTTTAATAATTATTTTTTAAATAAAATTGTCACTGTTCAGTTGTTTCTAGGAAATTTAACTTTTATTAGTTAAAAATTTGGACATTTATTTAAAACATTAACTATTTTTGTAGAAAATCCAACTATTTGCATTCGGTTTGAAATATCAACAATTTTGTGGAAAATTTATGTTGTTGGCTGTGGATTAAAATATTTTTCAAAAATTCGTCTTGTTCGGTTTGTTTTATTTAAAAGAAAATTCTTGTTTTCCTTATTATTTTTTGAATAAAAATATAACTATTCAGTTTTTTGTAGAAAGTTTAACTTTGTTATTTAAAAATTAAAATATTAAGTTAAAAATTTAACGTTTTTAATAGATTTGCTTTCAGTTTAAAAAAGAAACTTATTTTGGAAACTTTATCTAGTTTGTTGAAAGTTCCTCATCTTGGGTAGAAAATAATTTTACTTTTTGTAAATTCGTCTTCTTGTCAATGGATTTCTTTATTAATTATTTTTGTAAAATAATATTGTCACTGTTTAATTGTTTCTAGGAATTTTAACTTTTATTCGACTATTCAACTATTTCGGTAAAAAATTCGTCTTTTTTGATCATTTTAACTAATAGGAAATTCTTTTTTTAATCATGATTTTTCGTAAATAAAAATGTAACTACTCAATATTTGTTAGAAAATTGATTTTGTACATGAAAATTCAAATATTTAGTTAAAAATTCAAGTACTTTGTAGAAAATCCATTTTTTTACATTTTTCTTTTTGAGCACAAAAATGAATCTTCTTTTTTTAAATAAATTATTTTTTTCAAATTCCAGGATTGTGAAAAAATGTCTCTATCTCCGCTGGGATCTTAACCCAGGACCTGACCGGAAATCTGAAGGTCCTGTGTTTAGATCCCAGCGGAGATAGAGACATTTTTTCACAATCTTAAGATTTATCAATATTTTAATAATATTGATATAGACCAGTAGACAAACAAATTAACATCTAAAATTAATAAATAACTATTCCCTGTTCAATAAAACTAAGATCAACAATTAAAATATTTATTTTAATATTCGGTACAATATAGTTTTCTATTTTTGAGACAAACTTAATAAAATAATATAATTTGTGACAATTTGCAGAAATTGAAGTTGGAAAAAAATCTATTTTTATTTGAAAGCTTCTTTTCTTCTTTATTAATATTAATTTTTAAAAATCTCCAATACAAATTTGATTTGGCTACAATTTTCCAGAAAACTTCAATGTATTTTAAGTTAACAACATCCTGGCTGGCAGTATTTTGTATTTTTAATTATTTTATATTTATTTTATTAATAAATGAATAACATTTTTTTCTGGTAAATTTTTTAATTCCGTTTGCTCTATCAATCTAAGGACACTTCGAACTACATTTCCTACAAATTTTATATAAAAATTCCAAAAACTGACTGACTGAGAACGAATTGAAGATAAAAAGGAATTAAAGTCGATTTTTTCGAAAAATAGGAATTTTGACTTTAATTAGAAAACTCAAAAAAAATTGCTTAGGGCTCAATATTTGATGTGAAATTATTTAATACGGAAGCTCAATTGCTGTGGGTTGTTTCTCGGTACCAGCCGTTTTTCGACCTTTTTTCCGCCTACGTATATCACAGTAGAATTTAAAATGCTTGCTAATATTTGCAGTACAAAGATTTCACGGGAAATGGCATTAGTACTGGCCTTCACATCCGGAAGGGAAAAATAGCACGAATTCTCGACAATGGACCGTCGCATCGATTTTCTCGTTTTGCTGCTGCAGGAAACTAGAATCCATTTAAACTTTAAAGTCTTGTTGAACTGTGGGCCGGATCCCGGCAGGAAACCGCCGCCCCCGAATTTTCTATGGCCATCCGGTTTGCTCGGTAGTCACTTGCTTGCTTTGAATCAAGGCGAAATTTTTTAAGCAAACATTTCGCTAGTCTACCGCCCAAAGAATTCGACTAAACGGCAAAAAATTTGAACAAGAATCTTTGCTGGCGAGAGACTTTCTAAAGTCCGGACACTTTACTTTAAAGCTTTATTAATCGCCCGGAAAAAATTTCTACTTATTGTTTGAAAGTTGAACTCCTTTGTCAAAATTATATTTTTTATTTGCGAATTCAGCTTCATCAATTTAGTTGGGAATTTATCTCTTTGAGGGCAAAATTTTTTTTTTTTGTTGAAGCTCACTATTTCTTATTATTTAACAAAGCAGTTTTACTTTTAAACAAGTAGTTGCCAATTATTAAGAAACAAGGATGAACTTAGAACGAAAAATAAAAAAGTTGATATTTTAACCGAAGGGAGGATTTTTATTTTAAACCATAAACTGTTAAATTAAACCAAAAAAGATAAATTAAAACAAAAATACTTGAATCCTCAGCGAAAAAAGATTCTTCAGTCAATAAAGAAAAAAATTTCTTTCAAAATGTAGAATTTTCTAACCAAAAAAGACCAATTTTCAAAACATTAAATCAATTTTTTAATAGAATATTTGAAAATTTAAACAAAAAGGATTTATTTTTAACCAAAAAAAGAACGAATAAATTTTCATTTAAAAGAAATAATTTTTAATATTTAAAAAAATTAATCGTCTACAAAATTGTTCAATTTTCAATCAAAAAAATTTTGGACCAAGAATATTTATTTTTTACCATAAAAAGACGAATTCCCGAAACAAAATACATACGTTTTTAAGAAAATAGTTGCATTTTTAACCATGAAGATAATTTTTGTTTACCGGAAAAGACAAACTTTTAATAAAATAAATACATTTCTAACTAAATATAACTGAATTTTCAATTAGGAAGAATAACTTTCTATCAATAAGTACTAAAAACATTACATAGATTTTCAAAAGAATATTTGAATTTTTTGAATTAAATAGATTAATTTTAAACCAAAAATAGAAAAACGACATAATATTTTATTAAAAAAAATTTAATTTAAAAAAACAACAAACAGCCAAAAAGTTAAATTTTCAACCCAGAATAATAAGTTACTGCCAAAAAGACAAATTTCAAATCATTACCTTAATTTTTCAATAGAATATTAGAATTTTTAAACAAAAAAGATTAATTTTTAACCAAAAAGAGAACAAATAAATTTTCATATAAAAGAATTAATTTTTAATATTTAAAAAAACGAATCTTCTACAAAATTGTTCAATTTTAAATCTAATATTTACAATTTCAACCAAAAATATAAATTTTGAACAAAGAATATTAATTTTTTACCAAAAAAAGACGAATTCCCGAAACAAAATACATACGTTTTTAATAAAATAATTGCATTTTCAACCATAAAGATAATTTTTGTTTACCGAAAAAGACAAATTTTTAATTTATTACATTTTTTACCCGTTTTAACTGAATTTTCAATTACGAACAATCAAACATTAAATAAATTTTTAAAAGAGTGTTTGAATTTTTTTAATTAAATAGATTAATTTTCAATCAAAAATCTAAAAATTACATAAATATTTTTAAAAAAATATTTGAAAAAAGCGAACCTCCTACAAAAGAAATTATTTTAAATCTCATAATTGCAACAATAAAA
>JAAAKG020140685.1:0-34285 GCA_010014905.2 Druon quercuslanigerum
GACTCTTGAAAAAGACCCGCAATGATGGTCGAAACGTCGAGACGTTTTTTAAATAATAAATATCGTTCATCTACATGGTTTTAAACAATTATTTTGATTCCAATTAGACCGTAAGACCGATTATTGTTGGCAAATAGTTTTGCTAAAATATCTATTCGTCTTTTGAGGTAGAAAATTCATCTCTTTTGGTAGAAAGTCATTCATATACAGGGTGGCCGTTTTAATCAAAGTAACAAATTCCCGGGGGTTTCCAGTTCGCAAACATTTTTCACGGTCAATGAAATTAAAAAATTCTAAATCTAAAGCTTAAAAAATGTTCCATTTGAAGTAATAAAAGATGATCTGCAAATAATTTTCAGCAATTTTAAACTAGAAACATTAAAAATTGAGCGTTTACATTTTTAATGAACTAAACACTTCTGAAAGTAGAAGTTAAGTTATTTTCATTTAAAATACTGTTAAATTCCTTTAAAACTTCAAAATCTTGAAAAATATACACGTTTCAGATTTAAAAAATTTTTTAATTATTTTTGGAATTTTTGCAGAACTTCTAAACATTTTTTTTAATTATTTGAATTTTTCCTAAAAACTTTCATAGTTTTTTCTTAATCCTGCAAAATTTTTGTTCGAAATGTAAAAAAATCTATATTTTCTGTTAAATTAGGCCATCCTAGGCAGGTTTACACCGAAATTTCGGTATACATAGTCGGGTTTTGTCGGTATACTTAAATACTTCCTTAAAATTATTTGAAAGCATTTCAAATTTTACATTAATTTTGAATCTTTTTAGAACTTCAAAATATCTCTTTAACTTACTCGATTTTTTTCTAGGAATAATATGAGTTCAATGTTTGTTTCTGCATCAAAATTCGATAATTTTACTTACAAATTAAAAGTTTTAACATAGAACAATTAAAATTAAAACGTTCAAAGTTTATTAGTTTTTTTAAGCTTTGAATATTTGTTTTCTAATCACTGACTTTAATGGATAGTGAAATATTTGTAAATATTAAGCACTTGATATTTTGTAAATAAAAACTTTACAAATTATATTATAATTGATTAATAATAATGATAAATATATTATTTTTAACGTTAGTTTAAAATTGAAAATATTTTATGAAGCTTCAATCGAGCGCTCATATTTATTAAAATTTAATAAAACTTTCCAATTAAAACGGTTTAATTCTTAACGCTCAAATGTGGAAATTCTTAAACTTTGAACTGATTCTCAATTGTTAAAAATCATTATAATTTATATTCAAAGTTTATGAACCAAACATTTTGTATACAAAATTGTCGATTTCTAACACCTTCGATTTTTTAAGTCCTTGAAAAAGGCACTTTTTAAATAAAGATTTTTGAATTATGCATTGTAAAATGAATGATATTATAATTGAAACATATAAAAATTCAACAAATTATTTTTTTTAACTGTTGAAATCGAACTCAAACAGACCTTTTTTTCTAAAAAATTGTAAAATTTCCGTTAAAAAAATAAATTCACTCTCATGCCCCGGCTTTTCACCCGTTTTGAGATCATTTTGGGCTTTAAGTTCCGATATTTTAATATTGTTAATTCTTCTGGATTCATTACCGAAATTCAAATTATAATTTAACACACTATGACGTGAGCATATTGCCAACCACTAGAAACGCGAAAAACGCAGAATAAACATCAAATCCATGTTTAGATAACGGTCACTAAATTGGGGGGAGGGGGCAACATTCGTAACGTAGTTTATGGACGCCCCTTACCTGTCCCACGAAATTTGAAACGTCCCCAACGTTGCTCGGCAAAATCAAAGTATTATTCGTCCTCGCGAGTTTATCAAAGGCGTGGACGTATTGTTCAGCTATGGTTAAAGCAGCTGCATCCTTGCCATCTTTAAACCCCAGGGAATTCGCCACAATTTCTAATCCACGTGCTCTTGATTGCGCTATTGCAAGAATGGCAGCGGCCTCACCATCGGCTTTATTAATCTGCTCTTGTTTCTGCGCCTCTAAAAAACCAAGATAAAAAACATTAGCAATCGATGTAAAAAGACTTATTTTATTTCATCTACAGGAAACTGGTTTGAAAAGCATACTTAAAGCTTGCAATGAATAGAAAATTAAAGTGTAGAGAATTATTAATGATAAAAAAATAAACCCACCGGAAACAAGAATCCTGGCTTGCCTCTGTCCTTCTGCAACGTTGATTTCTGCTACTCTGACTCCTTCAGATTCTAAAATCGAAGCCCTTTTCTTTCTCTCTGCTTCAACTTGCATCTGCATTGCGTCGTGTATTCTGGGAGGCAATCTTATATCACCTATAACAGGAAATTTGCAATTCATAATAAATATTTATGAATGAAAATAAAGAAAATTGAAGATACGAAAGGATAATAAAATGTACTGACGAATTTCGTAACGCAGACATGTGATTCCCCAAGCCTGGCTGGCTTTGTTAATACTTTCAACGATGTTAACGTTAAGGCCTTCTCTTTCTTGAAAAACTTTGTCTAAAGATATCTTGCCTAATTCTGATCTCATAGTTGTCTGTGCTATTTGAATTATGGCGAATTCAGGATCCTCGACACCATATGATGCTAAATATGGATCATTAACTCTCAGGTATAATATTCCATCGATATCCAGTGTAACGTTGTCTATTAATAAACATAAATTATTAATAAAGTACGACAAAGGAAAAATATTATCTTCAGTGCATTTTTATATTCACGTTTGCATAAGGACTGTTCACAAATTACGTTGCTAATTTGGTGCGTATCGTCCCCAAATTTATTCAAATCCACACAAAAATAAATTCGTTAAAAAAAAATTTGTTTACAGATTTCGCAAGCTCCATGAAGTTTAAGATGTATTTTTCAAAAGAAAAAGACGTTTTTGTCTATTTTATTCGAAATCGTTAATATTAGGTATAAATAGTAGACCCTTTGAGTTTTTCTTTATACAATAAGCCATAGAAGGCAAATACAAAATTACTTTTTGAATTTCTCACCACTAAGTCTGTTTTATAGGATCCCAAACAAAACAAACTTATAAGTGAAAAATTGGGTTTTGCGAGTATTTGGCACTAGACATTAGTTTTTTTCAGTTTGTTTTAGGAAATATTGTTTCTTATACGTGAAATACTACTTTATACTTATAATTAGATGTTTAAATAAATTGTTTAAACCATTTTTTATTGTTTCAAGCCATTTTTTCTTTGAATAAAGTTAGAAGGCCCAGTTTTTTCGGGCATTTTTCAATTCATTTTCAACCTCTCAATTAGAGCGAGGCAATAATCAATTATACCATCAGGAATAATTTATTTAACAATTTATATTTTATAATAATATTCTTTTAGAATAATGCTATAAAGTGGCAGTTTTTTCTCAAATTTTCCCCTTTTGGTCGACTATTGAATAATATTCACTTAAATTAGTGTTAGAAAGTTGCGGCTTTTTCTGAAATTACCCACTTTTTGTTAACTTTTCACCTAGAGCGACGAAATAATTAATGCAAGTTAACAGCTTTTCATTGACTTTTTATTTCTCAGTAACTATTTCAAGGAAAGTATATAAAAAGTATATAAAGTATATAAAATTTAAAGAATATTTAAAATATCTGTTATATTACAGAACAAAATATGAATAAAAGAAATATTGTTTATAAAATTATCCTCTCTATTGTTTATTTATTATTTATTCATAATTAAGAATCTAAAGCAAATTAATGTTTCTTAAGGCCAATTTCTAGCAATTATCTAGGTCTACGAGAAGATAGTTATAAGCAATAATGAATTGTTTAAATAATCATTTTTGTAAACTTGCATTATTTATTACTTCACACTGTAAAAAATTGACAGAAAGTGGAAAATTTCTGAAAAAATCACAACTATCTAGCATTACCATAGGTAAATATAGTTCTAAACAATAATAATTTGTTTCAATAATTATTTTTGTATAATATAATTGACTATTGCTTCGATTTAAATGAAAAGTTGAAAGTAATTTGAAAAATTCGGTAAGAACCGCGACTCTCTGACACTATTCTACGAGAAAATTTCTAAAATCAATAATAGTAGTAGTATTTTAAATATTAGAAAGAATTTGTATTACATATTCGCAAAAAAATCGTAATTAGCGCCAGAAACTCACAAAATTCAATTATTCACTTCTGTTTTTTTGGGACCCTATACAACAGACTTATCAAGGGAGGGGTGACATTTAAAAAATAATGGTTCATTTGTATTCTATAGCTAATTGTGAAGAAAAATGTTGAGTTTCGACTCGATTCACTTGATATTGACGATTCTGAATAAAATGTACATAAACGCATTTCTTATGGGAGATACTTGATCTCCGGAATATGCGCATTTCTTTTCATAAAAACATGAAAAACTACCAAAATTAGCACTACTTTTTTATACGTCCTAATTTGGACATCAAGAATTTTGAGTTCAACTCTTTGCCAAATCTGGAAAAAAGTATTCAAATATTTTGTTTAAAATTCATGTTTTTGCTTGAAAATTAAATTATTTCGCTAAAAATGACTCTTTTTTAATCACAGATTCAATGACTTGGTTGAAAGCTGAATTACTTTGTTAAAAATTCATTTTGTTTTAAGATTCACCTCTTCGGTGAAAAAACTCATGTAATTTTTTGATAATTCGTCTTTTTTAGTACAAAGTTCATCTTTTTTTTTGGTAGAAAACACATTTGCTTGGTAAAAAAAGATAGTCTGTTTGGATGACAATTCAACTATTTGGATGAAAATTCGTCTTTTTTGATGAAAATGAAACTATTTTGTTAAAAATTCGTCTTTTTAAGTAAAAAATTAATCTCGTTTGTTGAAAATTCATCTCTCAGGTTGCGGACTTAATTATTTAAAAAAAATTTCGGCTATTTGGTTGAAAGTTTTTTTTTTAAATTAATTTTTCAAACTGATCTTTTGGTAGAAAATTAATCTTCTTCATTACAAATTCATCTGTTTAGGTAGAAAATTCAGTTTTTTCAATGCAAATTCATCTAATTTTAAAAGTTTAATTATTTGATTGAAAATGTAACTATTTTTTTAGTCATCTTTTTGTGTAAAGAATTCACCTGTTTTGTCGAAAATGATTAATTTTCAATTAGATTTTTTGTTAAAATTCAACTGTCTTCGAGAAAATTCGTCTTGAACATTTAACATTTTCGTCAAAAGTTCAACTATTGTATTAAAAATTCAGCTCATGCGTTTTGTTCCAAAAAAATTTTAACTTAGCATGTATCTTTTTTATTTAAAAATTTAATTCGTTTCTTATAAATACAATCCATGTCGGCTTGAAATCTTAGGAATTTAAAGAGTTTCATATTGAATTTAATATGATATCTACATTCATTTCATTTAAAGGAAGTATTTCTTATATCATATCCCTATTCTAGTAAAAAAAACACCATATTTCCCATGTTTTGAAAGCATTTTGGCTGTGACACTAGAAACGGAAAAAATGCAGAATAAACGGTCCAGTTTCTTAATGGGAGGGGGCATGGAAAAACTGGGTCGTCAACGAGGGGGATGGGGGTATAAATAGCCCACAATTAGTAACGTACTATATGGATGGTGCCTTACCTGATGTAACTGCACTCTGTTTTGGAATATCGATTGCTAATTCCTTTAAACTTTGAACGTACTTTACTCTATCAACGATAGGAAGTAGTACATTCAGACCTGGTTCTAAGATTCTAAAGAATTTTCCCATTCGTTCCACAATCCATGCCTAAAACATATTAACTTCGTAAAAGTTATTATAAAAAAAAACTAGTAGATAATTGAAACAATCGAATATGAAGCTTACATTTTTTAAATTTCATTTTTAAACAAATTAAAAAATCATTAAAGAATACGTTAAGGAATGTTAGAAATGTCATTTTATAAAAAAGAATGATCAAATTTGCAAAATTCATGGACACATGCGAAATCACAGATATCCTAACCTCTTGTTGTGGAACAAACATAATGATAGTATTTAGAGGAGTGCTGCTCTTCTGTCTAATTTGGAGACTGTAAACTGGATGTGGTTGTGCAAATGATGCAAAAAATCCATTTTCCGCAATAGCTGCAGAATTCTGAAAATTAAGATGAAACATGTGTTTATAGGTTATGTTATTTTTAACTCAAAAATTTATTAACACTTTTCGTCATCAAACTTACCCTTAAAGCGCCCAAATTGCGGACAAGTAGTCTTGACCTATTAATCATTTTGTATGATAAAATAACACTGTTAGAAATTTACATTCGTTCACACTTTTCCCTTTAAAGAATTTATAACTTCGTGGAGCTCGTCTATACATGAGCACTTTCGGCCCGGCTTTGTTCGTGTTGTTTTAAGAATTATCACCGGTAACTCGGCAATCTACTTTATGGGTTGCATAAAATAACTCTTTGTGATTAAAAAAAAAAGATTTTATGTTATGAGACTATTTAAGAAGAAATGTTGGATAGAAAATACGATTTTTATTAAACTATTTATAATTTAACCCTGTTAGAATAAGATTTGATTATGCAATTTCAATTTTTAAATATCTTTTCTTATTTGGCAGAAAGTAAATAGCAGTGATAATATGAGAATAAGCGTATGCTAATACTAGAAGAAAAATATTTTTTCACCGGTATTGCAAAATTTGGTGTCATGATTATTTTTATTTTGATATTTGCAAAAAAGGTTATTCGCTATTTGTATTTTTAAATTCCCGCCTAAATCTGACAGTCCAGTCCGTGGTTCATTTCCAGTTGTTGCTTGGTTTTAAGAAAAGAACAAGGACACAAATATGATATTCCTACAAAAGAAAAAGACAAACTATTTCTCTGTCTTCTTTTTAACCATTTTATCTTCTATTCTTCTCTCCCTCTTTCTTTTTCGCGTGCAAAAGTGTTGGTGGCGAGGCGGCGAGGTGAGAGAGCAAAGCCAAACCCGTCTTTTTAAGGTTATGTAAAGAAGTGTTTATTGAATGACGATTGAACATCATTTGTCAAATCTTATAATAAATAAATAAACATAAATACAATGCATATTCAAGGTGTACCTGCGATTGATTAGTTATTGTAATTTATTATTCAAGTACTATTTACAAAAGATTAACCAGGTATTCTTTGGCAGAGAACATATTATGTTTAACTGACAACTATCCTGTAATTTTAAGTTAAAATTAGTTATTTATAACATTTGCGCATTTAGTCCTCCTTTGTCACTAAATATATTAGGATTTCGAATGAGTGATGCACATAGCGGGTCCTTAGTTTTTGTAGTTAAATTTCTGTATTTATTATGAAAAGACGTCAAAGAAGACCTATTTTGGATATCGATGGGGAACATTCCAATTCTCCCGGAAGACTTTGGCAGGGTATGTTTTTATTTGCATCTTTTCTGTTGAAAAATTAATACCTGATATAAGATATATGCCAACATTATCATATATCATCATCATCATCATCTGCAGATGATCCTTTTGCTCTAACAGGATGTCTATACCTTACCTGAAAAACCTTGAATTATTATCAGTGAATTTTCATATATTGGAAGTATCAGGGATTTTTTCTTAAGTCAGCGAATTTTTTCGAGAGCTTGCTTAATTTTTTTCAAATTGCAATATAGAATTGAGTAGCACAATGATCCTTCATTTGTAAAAGTAGCTTTATATTTTTGTTTTGAATTGGATCGTTTTTAGTTGAAAATTCAAAAATCATGTACTTTTTTGAAAATTCGTTCTTTCTGGTCCTATTTGCTTGAAAATTCAACAGGTTGTTTACAAATGTTAATATCTGTTGAGTGAAAAATCTTAACTAGATTCAAGTCTTATTGAAAATTCGTCTTGTTGGGTTGAAGGCAACTATTTTGGATTGAAAATTAAAATCTTTTTTTTTTTGAAATATCAATTACAAAATTTTTGTTCAGAATTAATCTTTTTTTTTTTAATCAAAGTTGTATTACTTGAATTAAAGTAAAACTCTTTCGTTAAGAATTAATTTTTCACTGGTTGAAGGTGCATGGCTTTAATTGAAAATTTATCTATTTGGTTCAAAAATGAGTTATTTGGTTAAAAATTAGTTTTTTTTTTCGCTGAAAATACATTTTTTACTGAATATTAAACTGTTTTGTAAAAAAAAAATTCTTTTGAAAATTATTTTCCTTTTAACTGAAAATGTAACTAGTACAGTTCAGTGGTCCATTATTTTTGTTTAAATTGATCTATTTGGCTAAACATTAATTTTTTTACGTAAAAATTTCACAAGGCAAGTTTTTCTTGAAAAATTATCTTTTTTAGGAATTCTTACTTTTTTTGGTACAAATTAATCCTCTTGGTTGCAAATTAATCTTTTTCGTTTAAAATTCAATTATGACAATGAAATATTTAAGAATTTAATTTGAAAATGTATCTCTTTGGTTGAACAGACATTTTTTTTAACTAAAAATGTATCTACTCATTTTTTGGTTAACAATTTATTTTGTTTAGTTGAAAACTCTTTTTTTGTTCGAAACTATTCTTGCTAGTTGAAAATAAGATTTTTGACCTGAAATTCAACTATTTCGGTTAAAGCTTCATAATTTTATTTTTAAATTAATTTTCTTTAATGGAAACTTAACTATTACATTTTTGGTTCAAAAATTCTAATATTTGGTCGAAAATTATGCTTCTTCTTGGAAAATTAATACTCTTGTTTGAAAATTCATCTATTTGGTTGAATACTCATGCATTTCAGATTCATCATTTTCGTTGAAAATTCATCTTTTCGGTGGAAAATAAAACTACTTTATGGAAAGTCAAACTCTTGTTTGAAATTTATATATTCCATTTCAAGATTCACCATTTCCGTTGAAAATTCATCACTTTGGTTAAAAACATTTTTTTGGGTGGAAATTAATTTTTTTAACTGAAAATTGAACTATTCTTTTTTTGGCATGAAAAATGATCTCTTTTATTTCGAAATTCAAAAGAATCACTATTTTAATTGAAAATTCATCACTTTGTTAAACATTTTTTAAAATAAAAATTGAACTTAAATATTGAACATTTTAGTTAAAAAATGAATATTTTCGTTTAAAGTTCATCTATTCTGGTTGAATATTTGTTGATATTATGATTTTCAACAGCTAAAATGTATTAAATAATGTGATTTTAATTGTTTTTGTGTCTACTGGTCGAAAAATCATATTTTTAAATATTGATTTTCATTTTTTAACAATTTAAAAATAAAAAAAAATATTAACTTTCGACTAGTAGACAAAAAATAGGTTGAAAATTCTCTTTTTGTAGACATTAATTTCTTGGTTGAAAAAAATTCATCTTCTTGATTTAATGTTAAATGTTTCCAGTTTAAGGTCCATAATTTTAGTTGGAAATTCAGCAGTTTCGTTAAAAATTAATTTTCTTAACTGAAAATTTAACTATTCCATTTTTGGTTGAAAATTGATATTTTTTAGTTCAAAATTCAACCGGTTGGTTAAAGATTTATCTTCGTTAGTTAAAAATTCATGTAGTTGTTTGAAAAATCATCTTTTTTGGTAGGAAATAATTATTTTCTGTTGAAAATTCAACAATTTTGTTAAAAATATTTCTGTTTTGTTAAAAATGAAATATTTTCACTTGAGAAGTTTTCATAATAAAAATTTGTTTGAATAATTATTTGATTTCACGGACATTAGAAATAAACTCAAAAAATTATTAATTAAGTGTTCAGTATTATTTAATTATTTAATTAATCGTTGGTTCCAATATATTAAAAACATATCTTGTACTATAATTTGTCCTACAGATAAATATCAGCAAATCGCGAATGACCACCCAGAGGAAAATGGATCTTCAAGCAATCCACTAAAAGGTTTACTGGGAGAATACAATTCGGACAGTGAAACAGAGGATGCGCAACAACCTTCTAACAAATTAAATGACAAAGTCAATGATTTCTTAAAGGTAATAATAATAATTACAGTATTCAAAAAATCAGCTTCTATCACTTACATAAATGAATGCTTCCATAATTAATGTATTAATGTTTCCTTTCTAGGAAATTCAATCGATCGCGCCTGAAAAATCTGATGCGCTTTCTAAAGGGCCCAGCAGAATAAAAGAACATTCTAATATACCAGAAATGGGTAAGTTCCATAATGGAATTACTTAAATTAGATAAATATTTTGCTAAGCATAAGTAATTGTTTGACTATTTATTTTTCTGTTAAACTGTTTCTATAGCTTGGCAAGAATGTTTCGATGAATCCACTGGGTATCCATACTATTGGCATACCGAGTCCAATGAAGTAACTTGGGAAATTCCGCCCGAGTTAAGGATATGGAAAGAAAGAAATCAAGTTGCTGTCAATACCCAGAATTTACAATTATCACGTTGGCCTGGAGTATCTTCAAATGCATGTAAGCGAACTTTCACCAAAGAAAACTGACCGGGAAACCGGGAAAAGGCCAATTTTGTTCTACTGAAAACAAGAGAAAAATGACCGGGAATTTGATTTAGCTTTTTGGTAAATTTGTCTCATTGCGACTTTTCATAAGCATTACCACAATAAACTTGTGTTCAGTTTAACTCAAAAGCGATTGCACCTCTCGTTTTTCTTCTGATATCATTTCAATAATACCTCGCGATTATTCTAAGGAAAAACTGACTGGAGGAATTGTTGACTAGCTGAATTTGTATTTTTTATTTTCAGTTTCTTTTGTATATTTTCGTAAAAATAACTCCAAAGCGGTGGTTTTGTGAATTAAACTCTTTAATTTGGAATAGAAAAAGTAATACATAAACTTTAAATATCTTTGAACATCCGGGACCTATTAAAATTTTGGAAAAAGTGAAAAAATTGCATTCCTTCTCAGTTTTAAAAGTATTCATTTACTGCAAAGCATGCTACTTCAAATTCAGTTTAAATTATTGAAGTGAATTAAACTTTTAGTCTAACTAAAAAACAATATTTCTTTTTATTTTATATATTTTGGAGCCTTTGAAAGTTACGATTATCTGCAAAATTTGTGAACAAGAATTTAGTAATTGGTTTTGTGTAATAAAATTTTTTCTTTGTATGGTAGACAAAAGTATTCAGTATGTGGGTTAAAGTGGGCTTAATTTCTGGCAATTTCACCTAAAATATTATGCATATCTGTCATACGTTCGAAGTGATAGTGTGTTGAAAAATATCCACTTTTATGAAAGTTCGTTAAAAAGTAAGTTTTTAAAATAAAGCCTTACTACTGCAATTTGCTTTCAAAGTTGCTGTAATAATAAAAGTACATCAAATAATATTCAAATCTGAAATGCTTGAATAATTCCTGAAATATATACGTAAAAATCGAGGGCATCAACTTCTAAAACAAAACTCATTTTATGGATAAATTTTAGTAATTATTAAAGCTTTTCAGATTTGTGTTCTGATGTAAAACAGTGAATTTTCGAGAGAAAAAATATATAATTTTGGATCGGAAGAGAGATTTTTCGAAGAAAAATTATAATTCAGAACTTGATCAACGATTGTTTTAAAGGAGTTATAATTCTGACTTGGAACAATTTATTTTCCAACGGAATTGAAGAGTCCCGAGACGTAAAGCTTTAACGCCTTTTATTAAAAAAAGAACAAGAAAGTACTTATGAGCTCGGCATAACCGTTTCGCTCACAAATTTGAGCGCGCCTATGTTGCAGTAATTTGGTGGTTGTGAATTCCCTTTTCTTAAAGCTCCTTCGGCTTTAACGAACACATTCTAATCACGTATCTCGTGCTTCGCACTCGAATCTAGCCCTCAAAATGTACGTCATTTCCATGAATGTATATTTTTACAACGCATAACATGAATCGTTATCAAAACAGTCGTAGTATAATTGTCTCGTTTAAAGCAACCTTTTTTTCATATCGTGCGTTATTTGATTTAAAATATTCCTTTTCGTGTTTTTTGAAATTTTGTAAATGCTATAACTCTGGTAATTTTTAGTTTTGTACAAAAATGTCATTAGGATAATTTTTACCTCTTTTTGAATACTATAAATATCCGTACAGAGAATTTTTGAATTTCGAAAAAAAGTTTTCTCAAAAATATCTAAAATGCGCTAACTTTTTGAATTTGTGTCCAAAATGGCTGGCTAACAAATTTGACTTTTAGTTTAGGACAATAAAAGAGTGTACCAAAGGCCACTCCAATAGATTAATTTTTTCAAAAGTTATTGTACACCTTTATATATACATACGTACATACAGACAGACATATATATATATATAGACTCATTCGTAAAAACTTATTTTTCGGATTCAGGGGGTCTCAAAACGTGGACATTTGACCAAAATTAGAAAGATCAAGTTTTACTGACATTCTCTTATTAGAATCTAAAAATGTATTAATTTTTCACGAATCAGTTTTTGATAGTTCTATTTATGGTTTTAATCGTAAAAAATAGCATTAAAAACATACAAAAACTCAATTTTTGGAAACCCTCTACACGAAACGAAAAAAAATTAAAAGACAAGAGTTGTAATGAGAATGTGCCCACGCAGCGGGTAGATTTTTTTTGACTGTTGTTTTGACTGTGGATGTTTTTTACAATTAAAGCGAAAACGACGCATCCTATCAAAAAGTCATTAATAACAAATTTGTAGATCTTTTTGAAATGCACCATTTTTGTCTAATCATCTTTTACCATATTTTGAATAGTTTGGCCGAAAAAGTCTAATCTTTGGATTTTCTATTATTTTTTGTGCTGTCAAAATTTGAATTTTTGATTTTTCAAGAAAATTCAAAAATTTTGTATGATAATCTTGTGGGGCATACAAAACGCAACATTTTTCTTCTCTTGACTTTTTTCATATCGTGCGTTCCTTGGATTAAAATATTCATTTTAGTGTGTTTTTTTGGAACTTTGTAAATGCTGTAACCCTGGTCAATTTTTTCTTGATCAAAAAAAGTCATTAGGAATAATTGTTTACCTTTTTCAATATTATGAATATGCGTACATAAAATTTTTGAATCTTAAAAGAAAGTGGTCTCAAAAACTTTGAAAATGTGCTTACTTTTTGAATTTTTATCCAAAATGGCTGGCTAACGAACTTGACCTTTATTTTAGAACACCAAAAGAGTATGCCAAATGCCAATCCAATCTGTCAATTCTTTCGAAAATCATCGTGCTAACAAACTGAAAATCTACAGACGCACAGCCAGACAGACACATTCGTAAAAACCTGTTTTTCAGATTTAGTAGGTCTCAAAGTGTGGACATTTGACCAAAACTGGGGGGGGGGTCACATTTTACACAAATCTAATACCTTCTCTGGATGAGAATTTAAAATGTATGTATTCAAAGTTTTAATTTTTCTGAATTGCAAGCTTTAAACAGCTGAATTTCAAATTCAATTACAGTCTTTACACTCTTTCCCCTATTCCCCTACTTTAAAGAATTCCTCTTTTATTCCATGTTTTTAAGAAACTTTTTCCATTTTGCGTTGAAATTACATTGTTCTGGTTAAAAATTCGATTATTCGAATAAAAATTTAATTTTTTTCTTGAAAATGTATCTTTTTGGCAAAAAATTTAATTTTCTGCTTAATATTTGCCTTTTTGAATGAAAATTTAACCTTTTGGATTCAAGTATTTTGTTGAAAATACAACTGTTTTTGGTTGTGGTTTAATCTTTTTTATTTAAAAAGTCGATCATTTGGTTGAAAATTAAATTATGTTGTTCAAAAGTAATTTTTTTGGGTCTACCAATTCAACTGTTTTGTTGAAAATGCAACTGTTTTTGGTTAATTTTTGATCTTGCTTTTTTGCAAATTCGACAATTTGGCCGAAAATTGAACTCTGGTTAACAATTTCACTATTTGGTCAACAATTGAACTATTTGGTTAAAAATTCATCCTTTTTGGTTGAAAATTCAACTGTTTTGTTGAACATTCACATGTTTTGATAGGAAATTCTACCTTATGGTTTTCAAATTCATCTTTCATGGTGGGAAAGTCATCTTCTTTAGTTAAAAATGATTTTTGTTTTTAATTTAAGCTACTTGGTTGAAAATGCATCTTTCTTAGCTGAAAACGATATTTCTTGTTGAAAATTATCTGTTTTATTCATAATTTAACTTTTCAGGTTAATACTATTAAGTTAAACTTTCTTTAATTCAACTACAGATTTGATTAAAAATTATTCTTTTGACTTTTTTCTTCAACTCTCCTTCAATAATTATATTTTGACTGGGAATCTTATGAATGTTAAGAGTTTCGTATTGAATTCTATACTCGTCTTATTTAATTTTTATATCTATATTTATATATATTATATATATATATATATAAATAGAGTGGGCAGAAGCTGGTAGCGTATGCACGAAAAGTGAAGGAATTGTAGGTTTCAAGAGACTCTAAACTCTGTCGTTGACTTTTAATAATGAACAAAAAACAGATTTAACGAGCCAAGTATTCTTAAGAGGCGCCAGAGTACTAAATTTATCTTATGTTACGAAACTGCATTTCCAAATAGGGACACTTAACGAAATAGGAAATACTGTGTTGCGCCAGATTGAATGACAGAGACTGATGCTAATTACTAAACTATATAAGTAGCGGTATATTAATATTAATATTAATGTGCGGGTAATGTCAAAAGTCTAAGAACTCGCTAGGGTCACGTTATTTTCGATTCACAATTCCCCAATTTAGAAACGATCGCAACCTCGCAATTGACTATCGACAGAAAAGAAAGTAAATAAGACAAGGTTATAATGCTATTTTATCACACTAACAATTTTTTTTGTGATTCATTTAATTAATTTATTAAAGCAAGACATTGAGAAATAAGCTGAGACAGCTTAGCAATGGGATGCACCCCATGCAAGATATCGACCAGACCCGCCCGACACATAGTTTATTCTTCAAGGCACGTCAAACTTTGCAAGGAAATAAGGAAATTGATACATCTTATAATTGTGAAATTCCACCCTGTTCTTCAAGAAATAAAATAGCAAGATGAAATTCAATTCAACAACATTGACATTACATGTCAACACGTACACAGAGACCCAGTACAATTAAACTCTATTTCGTGCTAATATTATTTCTCGTCCTCAATTCTCCTGTCGGGTCCTTGTGATAAAATTAGAAATGGGTGTCCTTCATATCAAGACCAGCTGCAGAGTCTCAATTTCAAGCTTTACTTGTCTGATTTACTTTGCACAATTATCAAAATTTCATCACTGATATCGACCACTTCTTTATATGTTTCGAGTGAATCATTAAGGTTGCTACAAACTACAAAAATGAGTGGACAATCATGAAACATTTAATGTAAACATTGCGGTGTTGCTTTCGAGTTTCAAGTTTGGATTACGACCATTTTTATCAATCCACGAAGAATGTAGACTTTAGCGAATTCTTTGAAGGGCCTGTCTGTCTGACTGTCTGTACACCTACTTACCTAAACTACCTACCTAACCTACCTACTTGTCTGACTGATCCACTGTATGTCTGTCCGAATGTCTGTCTGTTACTGGCTG
The DNA here is from genome assembly GCA_010014905.2 of Druon quercuslanigerum. Lineage (NCBI taxonomy): Eukaryota > Metazoa > Arthropoda > Insecta > Hymenoptera > Cynipidae > Druon > Druon quercuslanigerum. The sequence continues at coordinate 15,497 of JAAAKG020140685.1, forward strand.
TGAGTCAAAGTTTGAGCCAATAATCAATCGCTCGAGCCCAAACTACATACATGCACTAAACAAAGAAAACACAACCATTTTTTAGAACTCAAAAACGTGCATTATGTTCAAAGTGGTAGCCTTTATACATTATATCGTACCTTTGATCCTTAATTTTATATAAAAAGTGTAAAGATAAACCAAAGGCTGGCTGTCTTCTTCGCGAACTCTTGCTTCGAATCTTCTCATCAACAATAGGAAAGAAAATTACTTTGGTAAATAAGGTTTATCTCTTGCATTTTTTTGCCATGTCTTCATCATGAGTAAATTGATGACAGTCTACAATCCTTATAAAAAACATATATTTAGAATTTATGTATAAAAACCTACACATATTTATTTATAACATATTGATTGAAGCAAGGGAATATTTATTTTCGCGAAGAAGACAAGAAGCTTTGGCAAACCCGTTATTATTATACTCTGAAGCTCTATATGGGTTTGACTAGCAAAAAGAGAATCTAGTGTTTTATCGTTGTGATATATATATATATATATATTATATGGTACTATTATATGTATATATGAACCTATGTTTAAATTTGTAAAATGCGTGAGCCACGCGAGTGTACGAGCGATCGCCGTGTCGATTGTTTTATTAAATATTTTTTTATTCTTGTACGTAAATTATATATTGCGTTAAAGTTAAAAATATAAATTTTGGAACAGTTATGCGTAAGAATTCCTATATTTATAAAATCCAGGATACAATCCTGCGCACACAGATTGTTCCCGGAAGACACCATGTAACCACTCCGTTGTAAAAGTAAAAGTGGAAATACTTCGCGCTGGTGCTCAAGAAAAGAAGAATTGTATAAATCGATATTGTCTTGGAATGAACAGATCGAATATTCGTTGATTCGAAGTTCCTTTTGTTAATATTGTGTCTTACGCCTATTTTAATTCGAAGATGTTACTCATCTCACTCGTTTTTATACGCTCAAGAATATTTCATACAAGAGAGAAAGAATAGCACTTCTATGTCGGGGTACAATAATATTGATGTGCAATTATTGATTTATTATATTAAGTAATGCACGCAATATGAAGTTAAAAATTAGAGTTTTATTGGAAAGTAGAATTTTTTAATAGATAACGTTTCCTTGAAACTTAAGAGGATTTGTTATACGACGATTTCCCGGCACAGTCGCGGCTCACGTAACGATCTATGTCCTCTGGTAGGATTTATGTTAATTAACGGGCACCTATTACGTATTATTAGATAAATATATCGTTAAAAATACATTGAAAACACTATTCATAAAAGGGGCGTCTCACGAGATCGACCTCGTCGCCCGATGAAGTTTATACATGTACCAAATCGGTCATCCTGTAAATACGAGTTTTATACAGAAGATGTATTGTATTCATTGAAATACTTTGACTTAATAAATAGCTTGTAGATGCGTACCTTCATTTGACAAGAAAAAAAGAAAGTACGTGCCTACAAGCCCATATAAATATATATAGCTGATGCGTTCAAGGTACAGACAAATTCACCCCCACGGACTGCCTGGGCTTCATTCCTTATGAAGGCTGAGGCAGCAAAGATTTATAATTATTGAATACTGTTAAATATTGTTGACTATTTCAATATTCGCTTCATATCTTGGCATATCGAAAAGAAATTATTTAGATGCTAACTTTATCCAATTTGTGAAGAATGTTTTTTTATTCATTTCTTAATCCAATAATCGATTTAAATAGAAATGATCCTAAGAGTCATGAAGTCAGAGATTGCTGAAAAGGTGAATTTGATGGAATTAAACCCAAGCAGTACAAAATCAGAAAAGCGCCTTTGAGAAATTTCTAACACTTTCTAAAACGCCAATTCAAAACTTTGACTAAATCGACTTTTATAAAACGTTTAGCTAACTTTATTATTCAATATTGGTTTTATGACAGACACCAGCAAATTATTGTAAAGTTTTGATCAAGTTTTTGCTATACAGATTACTAAATTAAAATGTATAGTTGATGAATTGGTGAAAAAAGTCCTAAATGTGGGTATTATCGACATGCATTATTTTAATCAATGCTCAAGAACTACATTTTTCATACTTAAATTTGATTAAAACTCCCCGAATAGCCTTTTGAAACCTGAAAAGTTGTATTTAACATCTCCGAAGACACATTTCTGACTTTTCCCACATCTAGCCCGTGACCGTGAATTCGTGTATACTTCGCGTAAATTCATATACTGTAGATATCAAAAATGTGGAGCACACGACACGAGATTGTTTACGCGTATTTACGGGTAAATAGTCACTTTATTATTTAAAAGTTTTATGAAGGAAGGCCGAGAAGTTGACGATGTTAACACAACGGAAATAGTTACAACAAACCGTATGGACTTCCAGTGACCTGTAGATTCACGTTCACATAGTGAATGAGTTTATGCAACTTGCTAAAATCAATTTTGGGCCGTGCAAAAGATCTGATAGTCCCGGTAGCCAATAGAGTTGACGCGTGTGAGACCAGTTCAAATCGCTATGATATCGAAAACTGCCAACCTCATATTAATATACCTATACAAATATACCTACGTTTTAGTCAATCGGAATGCTTGGAAAGATACGCGGAGATAAATGCGGCCTGTTTGATGAGAATGGTGAACCCAAAATTCTTTTTAGAATATAATATGTAAACACATTTGCCGATATCGGTGAGAATGTCATCAGCTGCGACAACAAAATCAGCGCAAGAGAGTTTTTTTCTTTGTATCATCTAATAGTGTTACGAATAATGCCTTAATATTTCGAAAAAATTGTATAATATAAATTTTCGTCCCATTGATTCTGTTTTCATTTCAAACATTTGCATGTGCCAAATGTAAAGAGGCAATTTTGCTTTGTTATTCAAAAACCATTTAGATTTATTTCACTCAAGTATAAAATAAGTTCTTTCTCTTCTAAAAAAAACTCTTAGACTCTGATTTCTGTAGTCGAAATGTGAGAACAATTTAAAACTGACTCATGTGTCGTATCAACAATTTATACCTCCCAAAATAAGCGCGAACCGACGAAGCGCTAACTGTATAAGCTCAACATCCAAGAAAGTAGTAAACGTAAGAAGAATGTTCTTTAACGTGCCAGCCGTGCGATGAATGGCAAGAGTCACTTTTTAGAGATCCTATCAACTAATAAACTTACGGGAGTGAGATTGGCAAGAATCGATAATAAGAGACCGATAAAAAAAGTGACGCTACTTATCTGTAATCGGAATTAAAGGCATTCACACGTATACATATTCCCTATCGCTAAATAACCATTTAACCAACAAAAGCAACATTATTTAATAATGATCGAAATACTATATAAATCTAAGTACCGTATAAGTACGTCATTTCAGATCCTATTGGATGTGACGTCTTTATTGGATAATATTCACTCTCACGCATTCACAAACTCGGTACAGCCATTGAAGTCGGTTCGACAAAATTTATTGCTACGACACCGTTCAAGCTCGAAGAAAAATACCTCGAAGTGACGAAAGGACTTTACTAAAAGTTACTAATTTTTTTATATTCGCATTACTCTATCAAATCATTATTTTTTTGTTTGTTTGCTGAATAAAATCTTGAATTTCGTAATCGAATGCACGCATAGTCTATCAATTGTGTTCGAATTACATCTTCCCTTAAAAGGTTTCAATTCAATTGAAATTATCAGAGCTTCCAAGTGTTGTGTCGTTACTACTTTATGATAACAAAAATCTAAGCTTCGAACGCAATCAAAAATCGATTCTCGTGTAGACTCTTTATGAGTTACCATTCTGACGCATTGTGAAAGGGTGTAAATAATTGTTATGAATAGTGAATAATTATATAATGGAAATAAATATAATACGCAACCCCTTCGTCGCTTCGAGGTGCAAATCCTTCGCAAGCCGCGCACCCTTTTATTAATAACGAAGCTGCAGTAAGACGATATAGACTACATGCGATTAAAGTTATCAACGGTTTCACGATTTATCCATAAAGGTTAAGAAGGTCTGATAAAGAGATAAGACGAGCACACTCGAGACAAATATTTAAAAAAAACAATATCAAGGGAAATGTGCAAAGGGACGTTTCAAAGAGTACCAAATTCTAAAATGTATTTAATATTGTAATAGCGTTTAGAGCGCGTAAAGATTAAAAAAAAAGTAACACCCTCATAGGTCGGGCACCATCTTCAACAATTACTAGACAACTATACATATATTATTGTAAAAAAAATAACATCGTTAAGAGATAATAGCGATGAGCGAAAAAGTGGCGTTTATTTATACGTGAGGCGCTCACTGGGCGCGCGATTTGCTTAGAGGACTATTAAATATAAAAATATATATTATATATATATTATATATTAACGTATAAAAGAAGACGGAGAATGATTTTTGGACAAGTGGCAATGCGATTGAATGTGAAAAGAGGTGAGTGTCTGCGTGTGTGTGTGTTATTATTATTATACATAAGAAAAGCCTGGATGAATCTGAGATCTGCGTTTTATGGAAGTTCCTGATCTTCGAGGAAAACTGACCGAGATTTTGTAGATTATGTGAGTGGACCTTCAGGATCTGCCAGTACCAGGTTATCCCGCGAGAAAATGTATACATATTAATATATCTATAAATAGGTAGATAGATAGATAAATGAGTAGATATTACAGATAGATAGACAGACAAAATAGGCAAATGATTATCTTGAACGATCTTGCAATGTTCTTGTTCGTGATGTCAAAAATGTGTAAAAAAGAGAACAGACATTGTGCCGCACGCAAGGATCCACTTGCTATAATTAAAACTCATTTCAATTTAACGGAACACATTCCCTGAAATGTTTCAACTTTTTTTCTATTCGTTTTGGAAAACATGGTTCGGCAGATCCCTAAAGGACACCTAAGTAAAACATGCGCTATATGAGATCGTTTTTGTAATATCCGAATAAAGTGCATAGTCAAAGATTTATATCTGAGTTGCAAAAAAGTGTTTGATTTATCCTTGGGGACACTATTATTTACACAGTTTATTATTTGAAAGTTGAATTACCTTAAAGTTTCTCTCCCTTTTACTCTTATCATTTAAAGATGAAACAGAAATCAACCCTAACAAAGAGGGTCAGTGCAGTCAGCATGGATGCCATGAAGAACTTCATACAAGGAAATTTATATGTGTGTGAATCCCATGCATAGAAAAGTGATGGGATACAAAAATCGTTCCCGAAAATCGAATTTTCAATTTAGGAAAAAGAATAGCAACGAAAAATTAAAAAATTTAAATTAGATTAAATTCAAATTTAAAATCCTGTTTAACGTCCAACAATCAATTTAATGTATAGAATTCCTGAAAATAAAACAATGAATCCAACTACCAAATATGGACAAACACCAAAAAAAATTCTCCTATTGTAATTAAAAAAAAGATCCTACTTAAAACAAAACAAAAATATTTCCTAGCTAAAAAAATATATATCTATAGAAAAATAAAAAACAGTAAAGAAAAATGAGAAGGCAAACAACCAAATCCCCTTACATATCTGTTTTATTTCTTTCCTCTTTTTTATTTTTATTATTGTGAAATCAAAATAAAAGAACATTTATTAATAATATTTACCAACTTTTCGGTACTCATACAGCATCCTTATAAAGGTAAGATATATTTGAGCAGGTGGGAACGGCAATAAAACAACGATGCTCTCTCTTTGACACCTGAGAATCAAAACTCATTTTTATTTTTCTCATTTTTCTTTCCTTTTTTTTATTTTAGTTCAGAGATTTTTTTTACGAATTTTTTTTCTTTTTTTAAAGGATCTTTTTTTTAATGCAATAGGATCATTTTAAGGTGGTTGTTTGAATTTGGCCGTTGGATTCTTGATTTTATTTTCAGGAATTCTAAACATTAGGAATAGAATCGTACTTTAAAGATACATTAATGCTAAACTTAACCGTAAAAGTATGGATTAGAAAATGCCATTAAGTTTCGAGAAAACAAAAGGGAAATTTTTTTTTGACCGTGACGCTCGTTTTTCAACTTTGGGAAAAGATCAGAAATTCAATTTTCATTTTATAAAAGAAAACTTATTTTGAGATACCACAGTATTAAAGAGACAAGAGAAAAGTTTCATTATAAGAACTCATCCAATTCAGAGAAAAATCTGGACAATTTTTTTCGCTCGAGGAACACGTTTCTACAGCTTTAAACGCTGATTTAAATCCGCCTAATATAAATTTAATAAAGAAAAATCAAAATAAATTTGCAGTTGGTAAATTGTAAAAAAATTGCAAAAAGTTTCAGAAAGTAGCAAAAACTCGCAAAAAAAATGACAGAACAAAATTTTAGTTGAAAGATATCAAGGCGTAACTGAAAAAAATTGAAAATTTTTGCTTTGAATATACATAATAAAAAATATTTTATATAAAAATAAATCAATAATACATAAAAATCATTTAAATTGTATTACACTTTTATGTCTCTCGCGTTGCATTAATTGAGATACATACATATATGGCAGCATAAAAGAATTGTTGAACTAATCCCAAGCTTCGAAATAAAAAAAAAAATAAAATAAAAAGAACATTAAATTCTTGAAACAAACCTCACTATTGTGAGTTAAAATAATAATTTGTGGAAATTTGTATATATTTAGAGATGCCCTGACGGATATTATTATAAAGATTACAGAAAAAAAATTTAAAAATAGCGTTAAATACTTGACAAAACGTACTGTGATGAACTACAATATTAATTTTTATATCCTAAGGACTACTTTCAATATCATTTTTTAGGATTACAGAATCGAAAAAATTATTTCGTTAGCCCAGAGCTAAAAAACTAAGAAAATACAAAATCTCACTAAAAACATCTAGGATGCGAAAATTCTGCATCATAAAAATTTAACTGCAAAGCTAAAAGATATCTTAATTTTTTTATTAATTTAATTGAAAAAATTACAACGTTTTTTAGAACACATTCTGAGGGAAAAAATAAAAATTGGTGACATTTTTTCTTTCTTTTAATAATAATAATAATAATATTACCCCCAAGTTTTTATTTTCCCCCTTTCAATAAAGTCTAAAAATATATTTATTTTTTTTTAATTTAAAAAATGTGTTAAAAATTGTATACAAGTAGACTTAATAATGTAAACTCCAGATTAAAGGAACCAATAAAAATCTATTTTTCCAAAATAGTGAAAAATCCTGATAAAATAATTACTTAATCTACATTTTATAATATTTATTTCAGATAATAAATAAATTAAAGCTGAAGCTCCCGATAAAATAGTAAAATAGAGATTTTTTGTTAAAAATCCGAAAAAAGGAAACAATTTTCATAACATGATAATAATTTTAAGAAATAACAATTCTGATACATTGATACACAATTGTTACAACGTTAAATTTTTTAATACATTAACATTTTAACTAAAATTTAATTTATTCATTTTTAAATCATTGTATAAAAAAATAAACTTTGGAAACTTTTTTTACCACAATATTTATTTGTATTTTTAAGAATTTTGGAATAAATAAAACCATTTTCTATAAAAATTTTGGTTGGCTCGGCTGCAGATTGCGATAAAAAATTTAATTTTCGACTTACAGCAAAAAAAGTTTCATGCAAAAAGTGTACCCAATTCCGAAAAAATTGACCAAAAAGTTTAAGATCAAAATTTGATAGCTTTTCAAAATCGGATTTGAATAGAGAATAAAAATATTCGACACGAAAAAACTATTCTTTTCAGACTAAATAAAAGCTCAAGCTCCCGAAAAAACAGTATAATAGAGATTTTTTGTTAAAAATCCAAAACAAGGAAAAAATTTTCATTGCATGATAATAATTTAGAGAAATAACAGTTCTGATACATTGATACAAAATGGTTACAACGTTAAAATTTATAATACATTAACACTTCAACTAAAATTTAATTTAATTATTTTTAAATCGTTGTGTGAAAAAATAAATTTTAGACAATTTTTTTTTATTACAATATTTATTTGTGTTTGTAAGAATTTTGGATTAAATAAAACCATTTTCGATAAAAATGTTGATTATCTAGTTCTTGACGGCCAAAACCTTTAAATATATTTCGTAGAAAAAACTACAACAGCAGTTTCATAATAAATAATGATGATATAATATTATATGTCTATCAAAGAATTCAAAAAATGTTAGTTAGATTTTTTTTTGTATTCATAATGATTTTGTTTGTACTGAAAAATATTCATTTTCCTAAAATAACAACAATTGAAGAAAGCTAGCATGAAAAGCATTAAGTCTGACTTCAGAGAAACGTCGGTATAGAGGAAAACCCTTGATATTTTTATTTTTCTATTTTTAGTGGTTTTTATTAAAAGCAGTTATAAATTAAATCCTAAATCTTATGTGAAAAGCTGTGAAAAATTCTTGAATTCCTCAATAGAATACGAAATAATTTTAAGCTACTTTTTAATTGATCTATATAAACTTACGTATAAGGGTAAAAACAAAAAAGAATTATTCAATTAAAACATTTTCTTTCTGATATGTATCAAAACAAAACAAAAGAATGTTTTAAATTAAAATTATTAACAAGAATTGAAAAAATAATTATAAACGAGATAAAGTAGTAGAACCTTCTCTAAAATTACAATTTTTTTAAATCTAATGATAAATATTTTATTAAAGTCATTAAAAATATTGTTTCTTGTCGAAATAAAAATTATATCTACTTTCGGAGCCTTCATACAGGTAAGTAAAAAATTATGTTTATTTTTATTTTTATTTACAACACGAGTAAAAAATGTAACTTTAGATTTATTAGAAGATATTTTTAAATTAAAAAATAATTAGTATATCTATTATTTTTCTTCTTCAAATTAACTTCACTTAATAAAAAAAATGTTGTGTTGCCAAATGACAAGGTCTGCAAAAAGAATTAAATTAATTAAAATTGTAATAAAAATAATAGATGACAGCGAATTATTGTACACATTTTTCCAGGCTTCTGAAATGCCTATTTTATTTATATAAAGATACGTTAAATGTAACCAAATTTTCATATCTTGCAGTATCCTCAATAATCTTTATTTATTATATTTTTTATTTTCATCCATAAATGAAATTGAGTGAATAATTTATATTTTTAAAAATATTCCATCAAATTTTTCTTATTTGTTAAAATTCATTTTTTCTGTTCCTGCAAAAAATCATTTTTATTTATTGAAGGTAGGGGAACTAATAAAATATAGTGTCTGAATCTAAAAATACAAAAATCGAATCTATTTATGATTATCACTCTGCAAATCTTAAAAAAATTTTAATAAAAATTTAAGAAATTTAAATTATATTAAAATCTAACTGAAAAATATTATTTAACGTCCAATCATCAAATTGATGAAAACTCCTTCAAAAAACAAGAATCCAAAGACCAAATTTGGACCACACCGAACAATCAAACAAAAAAACTTCTTCCAATTGCAATTTTTTTATAATACTGCTCCATCAAAGATAATTCCGGTTTAACAGACATCTTTTTATAAAAAAAAATGTTAAATACTATTTTGTAAATGGCACGGGATTTTTTCTACATTCATTATATAATAGAAACAATTCACAAGTCGTGAAAATAAAAAATGCAGAGTATATTCCTAGGCTGTGCTAAAAGTTGAAGTCGAGGTACAAAATTTCAGGAAATCTAGAATTTTTTTTAAACTTATCACGTGCTTATTCTCTTCAGCAGATCAAAAAAATCTGTTTAACATTACTAGACGTGGAATTTCATAGGCTTTCCAACTGTTTTTTTTAAAAGCCCTGTAATTTTTTTTCGCTGAATTATCGTGGCTCAAAGCCAGCAGTGATTTTTAATAGTGCTTGCGTAAATCGATCTCAAAATTTCCGACGGTAGTGTAAATTGAACAAAAGATTAAGTATTAACAATTGAACAATAATTCATTTTACAAGACGATTCTGAAACTGTTCAAAATTAGAAAATGTACAGATTTTTATAAACTACATATTTTCAATTTTTAAATACCTTAAAATGAATAGATTCATAATTAAATGCTTTTATTTTATTTTAAATCCTATTTAGATATATTGTTAAAATCTAAGATGTTATATTTTGAACCTATTAAATTTGGAAGTTTCTAATTAAAATTTTTACATTTTCATTAGAGAAGGTATTAGATTTGTGTAAAATTTGACATCCCCCCCCCCCCTGTTTTTGTCAAATGTCCACATTTTAAGACCCCCTGAATCCGAAAAACACGTTTTTATGAATTTGTCTGTCTGTATGTCTGGCTGTGTGCATGGTAACATTTGAAAAAATTAATCTATTGGATTGGCCTTTGGTACACTCTTTCAGTGTCCTAAACTGAAGATCAAGTTTGTTAGCCAGCCATTTTGAATAAAAATTCAAAAAGTTAGCGCATTTTCAATTATTTTAGGATTACTTTTTTCAAAATTCAAAAATTCTCGGCACGCATATTCATATTATTTAAAAATACGAAAAATTTATTCTTATGACTTTTTTCACAAAACCAAAAATTACAAGAGTTATAGCATTTACAAAATTTCAAAAACACACACAAAAATCAACATTTTAAGCCAAATAATGCACGATGTGAAAAAAGTGAAAAGAAGAAAAATGTTGCTTTTTGAATATCCCAGAAGATTATTATAAAAACGTTTTGAATTTTCTTAAGAAATCGAAAATTTCGCCAAGCGGGCAGATTCTTTTTATTAATTTTATTTTAATAGAAATTTGTACTATTTCATTTTTGGTTAAAAATGTATGTGTTTTAGTGAAAATTAAACGATTTTGGTTCAGAATACAACTTTTTTGTTGAAAATTCCTTTTTTTCAATTCTACTATTTTCCTTATTTAAAATTAAATTGTGTTATTGTTGTCTTTTTCTTAAACATAGCTGTTTATTATTTTAAATTAAAATCTTCTTTGGTTAACATATTCAATATTTTTTATTTAAAATTGAAATTTTTTTGGTAAAAATGAAATTCATTATATTTTTGTGTTGAGATTTCAGCGTTGAAAATTTAACTATTTGATTGAAAATTTATGTTAAAAAACTCATATTTTTTGGTAAAAAACCAATATTCTTGTTACAAAATTGATTTTTTTTTTGTTTGAAAACTTAAGTACTTGATACAAAGTTGAATCGCTTTTGTTGAAAATCGATCTTATCTAGTTCAAAATATATTATCCAAAAATTCGTTTTCTATGTGAAAAATGATCTTTTCTAAGTTAAAAATTAAACTTTTTGATTGAAAACTCTTGCATTTAACTACTTGTATTTAACTATTTTGTTTAAGCTAGTTTAAAAAAAATTTTCAATAAAAAATCTATCAACACGATATTTGTTTGAAAATTGATGTATTTAATGGCAAATTCCAAGAGATTTCCAAGAGATCATTCAAAATTAATGATTTTATCCGTGAATCAAAATGTTTAAATTTTTTTTTATGTCTCAGAGTGATACATAATTAATAATGAAACTTAATTTTCTTAAGATATTTAAAAAGATATCCTGACAAAATTTCAAAATTGATAGGTTTCTGTAGAAAAAATTGGCAGTTGTAGAAATTTTGAAAGTCTTCTATCGACAAAAAGTGCTTCAAGGTAAGCTTAATTTTTTGCGAAGTTTTGGACTATTCCGTTAAAAAGTATAAATGTAAAATAATTTTAAAACTTTGAGTGACCGCCATATTTGATTTTTTGAAAGGTTAGACTTCTTTTTGTCATCCATTGTTTTGTAAAGTGAAAATTCTATTTCTAGCACAACTTCCTTGTTGCTTTAAATTTTGAAAACAGCAAAAGGTTGCAAAAAAATGTCTCTTGCTCTTCATCCTGCTCTTTTTTGATATCCTGCATTGTTCACGAGAAAAAAATAAAAAATTAGAATAAAAAAAAATGTTCCCGGCTTCAAAATGTTTTAGCCTGCATAAAACTGATAGGATGCCTTTTTTATATTGGCAGAGACTCACGGCAAATATTGGGAATAATAAAAAAAGGTGGTATCTTCCTTAAAATTTTCTTATAATTTTTTCAAATATCGTAAAACAAAGGTGAAGAATATTTTCCTGAAATTCCCACCTTTTTTATATTTCCATTTTATTTTACAGCTTCTTGCTCATATCAGGAAAGAAACCTATCGGTTTCACGGTGACTGAACCATTTTTAAGGCCTGCATTTTTTTAATGTAGTTTTTTATTTTCTCTCGTGAATTATGCAAAATATTACAAAAGATAAAGAAGTATTTTTTAAAGAAAATTTATAAATATATAAACTTTCATCTAAATAGTTTCTTGCATCTTTCGGTATTCGAAGAAAAAAAAAGATTAATTTTTAAAAAAGTTTCATTATGAAGCAGTGGTTTGCCAAGAATTAGACTTTAAAAGAAACTGTCATGATGAAAAACTGCTATCAATTTTTGAGAATTTGTAGGTAATCTTCTAGTTATTGTACCAAATAAAAAAATTGTTGATAAAAAATGTTGAGTTTTCTTGAAAAATCAAAAATTCAAATTTTTTCAGCATAAAAAATAATTAAAAATTCAATATAAAATTTTTGTATTCAATAATTTCACAGTATTTGGAAGATTCTAATAAAGAATCTTTTTGTAAATTATTAGGAGATAATGCAATAGAGCACCAGAACTGCGATATAGAACACGATGCGGTAGAAAATTCAATTGACAAAGTCTGGGTCACTGTGGTTAGGGATATAATTTAGAAATTAAAAAACAGTTAGGCTGCTGTGTATACTACATGTGTAACTTTTAAAATCGTAAAAATAAAATTGGAAATAAGCAAATTCAGTTTTTGAAAAAGGGCAGAAGTTGCAATAATAAGTTTAATAACAAATTTTTATTAAAGAATGTCCATTTTTTGAACGAGACAATGATACTACGAAGCACAAGATACGCGATGAGAGTGTGTTCGTTAAAGCCGAAGGAGCTTTAAAAAAAGAAAATTCACAATCACCAAACTACTGTTGTCGATGCTTTGACAATGTGTCCGCGAAGTGGGCAGATTTTTTAAAAAATATTTATCAACATTTAAATGTTCATTTCATTAATTTAAAACGACTTAAAATAGAAAACATTTTACATTTAACTTTAAAAAAATTTGCAGTTTATCGGCATTTAATTTACAAAATTTCAATTAAAAAGGATCGAAAGCTTCCATCATGTACATGTAAATTATTTAGCATCAGAATAAAAAAATCCTGAAATAAAAATGTTTTAAGCTTCACAAATTAAAAAGAGAACTCAGATTAAGTGTTTAAATTTGCATTTTGGTTTTGATTACTTTAAATCAAAAAATTGTAAGCCTTAAGAGTTCGAATTTTTTAATTTCAATGATCGTGCAAAAATTGTAGCACACGAAAAAATGATCGAGAATTTTTTCCTTGACTAAAACGGCCACCCTCATTTTAGAAAACTTGAAGAGATCACAAAAAGGCTCAGGAATTTTAAATGATTTCATAAGATTTCAGAAATTTAAAATATGTCGAAGACTTTCAGCATTATTTCAATAGTTCAGGGATTTCGAAGGATTGCAACAGAAGTTTTAATAAATTTTCAATAGATTTAACTGTAATTCAACATATTTGCACAATTTCAAAGGATTTAAAAAAACTTTTAACATTTTTGAGCATTTCAAGGAATTCCAAAAATATAACATATTTCAAGGGATTCTAAAGAGCTTTATCTGATTCTGAGGATTTTACGGGATTTCATAGGATTTTAAATATTTCAACATTTTTCGAGTGATTTCAAATTCTATTTATTATTAATATTAACATTTTTTACGGAGTTTTACTCGATTTTCGTGTTAAGGATATTAAAAAAATATTATAAGGAATATAACGAGACTGAAGATTTTTTGTCAAGGTTTTCAAAGAATTTTAAAAAGACATCCAGGACATAAGAGATATTTAAAAGATTTTAAGGAATTCCAATGAATTCCTAAAATTCTTTCTTTTTTTAAATCGGTTCATTTTCCTACATTTTGTTATAAATTTTACAGGAAACCTTGTAAGATTTGGAAAACGTTGTATATGATTTACAGAAGTTTCTTTATTGTAGCGAAAAAAATCCAGTAAATTCCATATGAATAGCATAATTTTGTGTTATTTTTTACAATTTTTTTAAATTAGCAGATTATTTTTCTTATTATCATAATATGCTTCACCACCTTAAACTTGATTATTTGAATTTGATTGGAATTTCCTACAAATATTTCCATTTACTACCCCTATCTGTCACCTAGATGTATTTATTTATTTTATTTTTATATTATTATTTTTATGTTTTATATATATTTTTATATTATTTATTATTTATTTTTATATTAGGATTATATATTAAGTTTTAAAAAGCAGAACTTACTTAGTTGAAAATAGAATTACTTTATTTTAAAAATTCATTTTTTCTTGTTGAAGATTCATCATTTGAATTAAAACTTAATTTATTTGCTTAAAAATTTAACTATTTTGCTAAAAATTCTTTTTTTTCAGATCATTTTTTAAACTAAAGATTTAACTATTCCATACTTAGTTTAACATTTATCTTATTCAGTGGGAAATTTAGCAATATGGTAGAAAATCTCTGTATTTTGTTTAAACTTTGTCTTTTGTTGTAAAATGTTAATCTTCTTGGTGACTAATTTACCTTTTTGGTAAAAAATTAAAAATTTGCCTAACAATTCATGCATTTTGTTGAAAATAATCTTTTTTGGTTGAAAATTAATATTTTCGGTTGAAAATTCATTTTATTGATTAAAAATTAGTTTTTTATTAAGAATTAATTTTTTTAACTGAAAATGTAACTGTTTCTTTTTTGTTGGAAATGTATCTTCTTAGATAGAAATTTTTTCTTTTTAATTCAAAATCATCTGTTCGGTTGAAAATTGTAACTATTTTGTCGAAAATTCATCTATTTTTTTAATTTGACTTTTTTGTTAGAAAATTTATATTTTAGGTTTAACATTCAACTTTTGGGTTAAACATTCCATTTTATTTAGTTGAATGTTCGTTATTTTAGTTAAAAATTAATGACTTTCTTGAAAATGTAACTATTTTGTTAAAAAGTCGTTCTTTTTTCGTTCAAAATAAATGTTTTAACTGAAATTAAACTATTCCACGTTTGATTTAAAATTTGTTTTCTTTATTTAAAAATGTATTTACTTGGTGAAAAATTTCTTTATTTTGTTAGAAATTTGTCGCTTGAGGTAGAATATTTAAACATCTAACTATTAGATTTAAAATTTAGCTATTAGTTTAAAAATTCCTAAAAAAATTCAAACTTTGGTTGAAAGTCCATTTCTTTGATTGAAAATCTAACTATCTTGATGAAAATTCATCTATTTTTATAAATATTTGTCTTTTTTAGTAGGAAGTTTATCTTTGGGGTAAATAATTCAACTATTTAGTTGAATAATTTTTTTTGTTAAAGATACATTATTTTATTTAAAGATTAATTTGTTTACTTTGAAGTTTAACTATTTTGTTCAAAATTACCTTTTTTTGTTTTCGCAATTTAAAAATATTGAATCTTCTATTAGAAGTTTTATATCTGATTGTTAAGAACAGAAATATAAGAACAAATATTTTTTAATTATTCAAATACTTCGTTCGTGACTCGTTCTAGAAAATTT
This sequence comes from Druon quercuslanigerum, assembly GCA_010014905.2. NCBI lineage: Eukaryota > Metazoa > Arthropoda > Insecta > Hymenoptera > Cynipidae > Druon > Druon quercuslanigerum. The sequence continues at coordinate 31,175 of JAAAKG020140685.1, forward strand.
AAAATTGTCTACCTATTAGCCTGGAATTTCTAGAAGCTATAAAACATTAAAATTAATTTAAAAACCTTGTCATTTTAAGAAAATTGTTAAATTATTTTTAGTTTTTTTAATTGAATTGGTAGAGGAAACCAGTGCTTTTTTAAATATCTAATTAAAATTTATAATAAAAATCTCTTTGGCCCCTAAAAATTATTGCCAAAAGTTAAAAAATTTAGAAATCTTATTTAATAACTTCGGCGTATAGTATATAAACTTAATACGTTGATGTAAATATTAAAAATGCAGTTTTCAGTTTTTATTGAGTTTATGAAAAAAATATTTTTCATAACTATAAGCGACTTTATCAGCATTTTCAAAAACTAAGACCTTTCATATTTTTAAGGGAATATGTTATTATGTATAACTTTTTTTTTTAATTGCAGTTGAAAACAAGTTTTAACTTAAGTTGACTAATTGGATTTAATGTTATAATTCTTGAGAGAAAAACATTAAATTTTGTATTTCAAATTGCATTATCAACGAATAATTTAATGCACAAATGATATTTTTAATAAAAAAAGATTTGAATTTTGAATAAAAAGCATTCTGAGTCAAAGAAAATAATAATTTGTACTCGTTGCACTTTTAACCACAAAAGATGAAATTTAAAAAAAAAACTGTTTTCTACAAAACTTTTCAATTTTTAAACATTAAAATGTAAATTCTTAACTAAATAGATAAATTTTCTACCAATTTTCTACCAAAAGATTAATTTTCAAACAGTTGCATTTTCAACAAAAAGAGACGAATTTTTTTACAGAATCTTAGACTTTTTAATAAAAAGCAGAATTATTTTTGAACCAAGGAGACGAATTTTCATCTGTGTATAGTCCAAATTTGTAACCGAAAAAGATTTTTTAGTCATGAAAGAAAAAAAATTTCAATCAAATTTTAATTTTTCGAATACAAAATAAAATTTTCGAATAAACATTTCTTCTTTAAGTTTATTTTATCTTTCTTTTTAAGTTTCTGTAAATATATAATTTTCCTACGATTCTTTCAAGAAAATTAAAAAAAAATTGAAGATTTCAGATATGTCGGAAAGGTATATTTTAATTTTTATAGATTTTGAATTTTTTGTAAAATTACAGTCAGTTGAAAAGATATTTAGAACTTTTAGAAGTTTAGAAAAAATATTTTGAACTGATTGGAACATGATTAAAACTATCTATTCCTAACAGTTTGGATTTTCAAACGGACTCGAATTTTACAGAAAAATTTCAAAATCCAGAAAAATTTAAATATACCTTTTCGACATATCTGAAATCTTCCATTTTTTTAATTTTTAAAAAAATAATCTTAGGAAAATTATATATTTACATAATCTTTAAAAGAAAGTACAGATAAACTTAAAGAATAAATGTTTATTTGAAAATTTTAATTTTTATTCAAATTTGTCCCTTAGAATTATAATTTAAGTTATATTTTCGTAATTTGTAGCAATCTTATAAACTGTTTTGATGCCTTTTTAAGTTTCCTTTAAAAATTAAATTTGCAAAAGAAAAAGATCTTAATCATTTTTTTCTTCTATCTCAAAGGAAAGTTTTTGATTTTCTTGCAGCCTTTTAAACTTCTTAACATCCCAAAAAGGCCAAAAAGGCCAAAAGATTAATTGCAGTTGGTTTCGTGTGATAAAAAAAATTCCTTAATTTTCATGACTATCAGCAACCACTCCGTCTCACTGGTATGAAAAACAGGTAGTCCTACTTCAGGGGCAACGTCGGTAAGGAAGGAATTCCTGGGTATCACAAGTATTTAAAATTTATATTTTTTAGTTGTCTTTATTAAAAGCAGTTGAAATCAAATTTAAAAATCTTATATGGAAAGTTATGAAATATTATTAAATTTCCTAATAAAACCAGAAATATTTTTAAACAACTTTAAAATTGATCTATGAATTTATTTACTCTTTTAGGAAATCTATTTTAGTCACTGAAGGCAAGTGAACTAATAGAATGTCTAAATCTAAAAATAGAAAAGTCGAATCTAATTATAACTCCAAATAATGAAGAATGAATAATGAATGTGTTAAATTTAAGCACTAAAGAAATGTTGCCTCGATGTTAATCAAAACAAGCCCACAATTTTACAGGAATAAATTTAATTTTTAAAAAAGACAGAAATTTAATTAATTTTAGATGACTGAAACATCCCGAAAATAAACATTCCGGAATTATAAAACTTTTACATTGCAAAATTCCTAAATAATAAAATTCCCGAAGAGTTTATAGTATTAACGAATTTCAAAATTTCCGAATAATGAAATTTCCGGCAGAAAATTGCCGAATAATAAATTATCCAAACTAGAAAATTCCTGAATTTAAATAATATTTTATTTTATAAATATTATTTATTTAATAAAAATAGAATAAACAAATATTTTTTAAAAAACGTTTATTTTTCATGTTTAAAGTTTCTATACAATAATTAAACTAATGTATTTAGAAATATATTTTATCAATATTATTGTTAGTTTTGATACAAAAAAAAATTTAGAAACTCTAAACAATAAAAATAATGTTATTCTCGTAAAAATATTTGATTCTTGTATTTTTAATAAATAAATAATACATATTTTAAAGAAATAATTTCTTTTAATTCGGAAATTTGATAACTCAGGAGTCTTGTTCGGAATCAACATTCTAATTTGGCAATTTTCTGTTGAGAGTTTTTCGAATGTGGCAATATTATATAAACAACCGTGAATTTTATTATTCGAGAATTTTCTAATTCGCGAATTTTCCCATTTTTTAATGCTATAAACTGTTTGGGAATTTTATTAATCGTGAATTTGGTAATTGGGTAATATTGTAAACTGTTCGGGAATTTAATTATTAGGGAATTTCCAACTTTGTAATATTATAAACTGTTCAGAAATTTTATTATTCGATAATTTTTCAATTTTGTAATATTATAAACTTTTTTGAAATTTTATTATTCGAGAATTTTCTAATTCGGGAATTTTCCAATTTTGTAATATTATAAACTGTTCGGAAATTTAATTATTAGGGAATTTCCCAACTTTGTAGTATTATAAACAGTTCAGGAATTTAATAATTAGGGAATTTTCAA